>BFEA01000063.1:2581791-2593372 GCA_003427395.1 Chara braunii
GACAGTCCTGCTTCCCGTGTTCTACGTTCTGCTGAAGTGCCCTCACTGAGGGCAAACCCGCACGAGTACTCCAAAAAGTGTATCCAACTGCAATCACGGCCAAAGGCCTTTTTTTTTTTGGGACGTACGGATTTGAGATGGGCCCGAAAATTCGAAGACCTTCTGACGCTCCAACCCTGCCCGAGCCCACCTTTTAATTCTTGTGGCGACAAGTTATTTTGCTGCAAGGCTGAGGCCGTGTACTGGTGGTTTAACAACACTAGTAAGTGGAGTATAGTCATGGTTAGTAAGTATAATCATCTTCTAGTAGTATGGCTATAATCATCTTCTAGTAGTATGGCTAAGGGCAGGGAAAAAAAAAAAAAAAAAAAAAAACACCACGAGGAACTAGGTTTCCTCCCTCAGGTTCATAGAGTCATACAGATTCATCGAGTATGAAAGCATCACGTCTTCATGCACAGCATCACTCACGCAACATCGGACATGAGACGAGTCTTCATGCACAACATCACTCACGCAACATCGGTCATGAGACAAAAGCGTTTGAAAATTACATAGTAGCACAATACAGGTATGGCGTCCCCGACGCCGTGTTTCGACACCAGCCACGGTGTCTCATCAGGGGGTTCCTCCGGCCTTCTTCCCCTTACAATTCCATCTTTCCCCACACCCACTCCCGTTCTCACGTAGCGCCAACATCCGGATGCTGGGGTGCCGCGAGACACGTTCGACCTGTAAAAGAAGTAACCAGTCGGACGCTCTGTATTTATGTATCTGGGTATCAAAAAATCAGTCAAAGAAGTCGTCAAACACAAGCAAACCGTGCCTTGACCCTGTAAATCAGTATAGTGTCAGGCCTTTCCCAATCAGTACTAAGAAAAGCTCCTAACAATTCTGGTCTTCACGTACCAATCCAGAGAAATGTTAGCAGTCCTATACCTTCTCGAACGTTCCAGAGGAAGGTAAAAATCTGCGGACCATACATCGAGGCACTACGGTTCCCTATCTCACAGCACGAAAAACGAAAACAAAACAAACCAGGAAAAAACAAATGGTTGCAAGCATCGAAACCCAAAGAACGCAGGTCCCTGTCCGCATAACGCTATATCATACAGATTCAAGTACCCACTTTCCCTACAAAGTTAGTAGTTCAATTCAATCCAAAAAAACAAAACTCGTCAAACAACACAACAACCAGTTGTCGTACAGGTCACCTGTACCTGATCTATCCCTGTACTAAGAAAAGTGAGACATCAACGCAGCTGTATATTCCCAAATCTCGTCACGGCATCTGGCGAATCTCGTGAGGACTTGCATGAAGAATCTGTGTGGAAAATCCTTCAGCCTCAGTTCCCTCTTCAAGCTCAGGACTCTGAAGGGTATCTCGGAGCGTATCGAGGTGTTTTGGTCAATGCGATGTAGGTAGCTCCCTACAACTGCGCTCTTCTGTCTTTTGCATCCCCAGGATCGAAAGGATTGACCAGTTTGGATCTCCAGTGTTTCATCCCTCCACATACTCACCTCGTTTCTCAACATCTGCACGCATCCGACATACGGGTAGGTACTATCTGTGTGTATTCTGCATCCCAAGAAATCAAAACTTCCAGAGCCGTCATCGGTTCGCTTTAGACACAGATTATTCGGATAGCAGTCCTCAAACTTCTGCTGCACTACCTTCGCCTCCTGTGGTCGCATACCGCATGTAATCAATGTCACGTCGTCAATCAATCTAACCCCAAACACGTTCCTCCTACGCACTCCGAAGATTCCCAAGAACTTGTACTCCGCGTGTGCACACATGATGCAGGCCAGGGGCGGACTTGTGCTCTTCCCCATGGGGATGCCTATGTCCTGTTTTAAAAGTACCCCTGTAGCATATGTGTAAGTATGTAGAAGCTCGATACGCACGAATTGCACAAGGTCTCGAATTTCGATCTTTCGCCAGTGGTCACCCCCTGTTGTCAAGCCGAAGCTGCATCCTCTTCCTCTGCTATTCACTCGTACAAATTCCCTGCCTTTCCCTCTGTAGTATGAAGAAATCCAATCGACGGTGTCCATAATGTCGGTATGAGGTAACCGACTAAACATCTCCTTGATATCATATGACATCGCGTTGACGCCGTATCCTTTTCCCCTCCCCGCAATCGTACGGTTGACTTTTGTAAGGCGGTCTACCAGATGGGACACACTTTGTAGATTGAAATGCCACTCCCTGGGCAAAGAGAAAAGGAGGTGATTAAGAGGTTCTTGCAACCAGACGACCACCCTTCACCATGGGCTCGTTGAAGGTCGGACAAATGGGCTTGTATCTGGCAACATCCTTCTGTTTCGGCAACACGTATGCAGATCCCAGCTTTCCTTTCCTATCCCATCTGGCCATACACTTCAAGCCTGCCATCTGCACTTTTGCTTTTATTTCTTTGAGCACCTCCTCCTCTTATCTGGTAACATTACTGTAACCCTCATTCATCACAAAGGTGGACATCATCACTTGGAAGTACGTCTTCGGGCACATCACCAGTGTTTCGCCCGGATTACGATCAATTGGAGTACACACCAAACCCGCAATTGCCTCTTCACTTCCAAAACATCAGTAAGGGTGAGTTAAGACGTCCTATCCTCACCCGCACTCACAAAGTATTGTTCCAGTGCAGCCCTATCCACGTTGACCTGCCGATTACGATAATTCAAACCGCGGCTAAAACTCGCCATGATCTCGTGATGGAGTAGTGAGGTCCTATCACAGGCCTCCGATCTCGGAATGTTCTTCGCATTAGCTATGAAGGGTAGCTTATCACACAACGCACTGAGGCGTACGCACACATGACCTTCCACACGAGGGAAAGATAGATCTGCACAGTTGCAGATTAGCACATCACAAGCGGCATATTGTCGCTGGTTGTGCAAGATGTCCCCAACGGACTGGTTCTTATTCCAGACGAGGCGGACTTTTTTACGTGCGCGCGCTTTAAAGCAGGCTGGCAACTCATTGTCCATGATCATATCGTTAATAACCTTCCTTAGCTCAGAGAGCTTAATCCTGTCATCAAACTTCACTCTGACAACCAGGTCAGCACTCAGGATTAACTTGAAACGATCCTTGAACACTCTCTGTAACGACCTACGTAGGTACTTCCAAGTCGATTTTCGGCTAAAGTCTTTCACCACTGCATATAGCCGTAAGACAGACCGCATACTCCAACTGTACACATCCTTTAACTTACGAGGGTTATTCAGGATACCAATCAACACCAACTTCAGTGCTTTGCATCTAGGTTTCCAGATTCTCAAGTGGGTGATTCGAAAGAATCCTCCCTTTTCGAAGTAGCTCTTTGCGGATTCTAAGCGTAAATCCAATCCATCAATCTCAATGACACTTTCGCCGAACATTCTCCTAATCTTCTTCCATGGTGTGTACCAAGTGTTTCCTCCATCACATCGAAGGTCAATTTCAGTACATCCCCTGGACGAGCATTTTGACAAAAAATCACAGAGATTAACAAATATCCCGTCCTGCTCCCTACTCGTGAATCTAATAGGGTGAAAATCTCTGTGAGATTTTGACTCCTGTGGGCTGGATTTCCGTCTTTCTCTCGCTCCCTTTCTCGTACGTTTCTTCTTCCCTATTCCCTTCTTAGGTCCGACAGTATTTAGCAAAGGAGACCACTGCCTAATGTACATCTGTTCCAAATCCACCAGCTCGTCTTCATCGATAGTATCGACGGGGATCAAAGTGTAATTACAAGATCCGAAACATTCGATCCAGCGATGAAAGTGAGTCGGTGTCTTGTGCTTACTGGCCGATAAGTGTTCCCCCCATCGTACATCCACATCCCGACATGTTTTCCCGACATATTGCGCTCGACAGAAAGGGGAAACTGCAACATATACAACATTCCTCAGATGCAAGAACTCAAAGCCAAATAGCTCGTATAGTCGTAACCAAGCAGATATACACTTCCTATTCCACCGAATGCATCCCGGGACAGACAGTCGGACAACAATCATGCGGAACAACAGTTCCAACTTACAGTCAACCTTACGAAGCTTACCACGTACATCTACCAAAATCTGGCACAGCCTCCAATACTCGGATATACCTAAAAAGCATTACTCGTCAACATCCTCAGCAACTCCCTCGTTGCCTTCGACAGTTTCCGTCACCCCAACGTCGTCGATATCTTGCTTGCTCTCAACCTCTCGCACGCCTGTCACCGAAAAGGCTCCACGGAGTGCGGAGGCCTGTAACGCACGGACGCCGCCGATGGATTTTTTCGACGGCTGGCCCAGGGGCTTGGACCCCCTAGCGAAGTATTCTATGACGTGTGACACAGTTTTATGGTTTTTTGGAAAATATAAAGTGATTTTTTATTTGCATGAATGGGTAGTTTCTGATTTAAAATGAATTGAAATAGCACATAAAACTATGAAGAACAGCTGTGCACCCGAATTCATGGGTTGGTATGATCTCCTTCACGTAAGTCTTCATAGTGATGTACCGTGGCAATAAAATGTGTCCACAAACACAACCATGAGGATGAACAAGTAATGGCTATAGCGACACATTCATCCCCATGTATCTCATGATGCCTCTAACAGGCCATCCGACAAACGCGGAAGAGTTCCTGTCAGATCCACCACGATATCTGAATTTCACATTTCATGTTCTATTTCTCAGAGCCCCCCCCAAAAAAAAAACGAAGTCTGGAAATCAACCCCCCCCCTTTAAAGCCCATAAAATCCTGACTTCCCGCCCACGCAGAGCCACGAGCTATCATGTCCAAGTTAGTCCAACTTCGTTTTTTTTTTTTTTATTCGACGCATCTCATTGGACGGGAGGTGGGCATCTTTACAGTCCCCGCTCGGAAACTACCAGTCCGTCGAGATCCGATCTATTCGACGGCCGTACTCAGTCACTCGATGCCACACGTGATCGAAATCCTGAACGGCGTGGTAGAATACCTTGCTAGTGGGTCCAGGCCCCGGGCCACTCTGGTAGCCTAGGTAAAGGTTGTATTGCCATTCTCTAGTTTTCCAAATAATGGTCAGGCCTGATTGCATGATGAACACCTCTAGCATTACCCCCCGACTGTCTTTTTCAAAAAAATAAAAAATAAAAATAATATAAAAAAAAAATGATGAATTTTGATGGGCCTGCTCTTACCACCCCCAAAAGGAGGGCTCTAAAAATGGACGTCACCTGACCAAAGAAAGAGAAAGAAAAAGGAAAAAAAAGGCCTGGTACCTACGATTTCACCCAACCCATGTCAGCATTTAAAGACGGTCAGTTCTTTTTTTTGCCTTTGGCAAAATTGAGTGATCCGGGAAATGAGACTCAAAAGGAAAAAAAGGGGCCCCTTCGGCACTGGGCCTTTAATAAAAAAAAAAACAAGGAAGAGAAAAAGGGACAAAACAAGAAAACTTAGGCAGAGGCCGGCGCGCTTGCCCCACGGTACGAGAAATCGTGTGCATAAAAAGCAAACACACGCTTTGTGTGCTCCGATCACGACCAGGGGCCAAGTCCCACTAGCAGCGTTGAGTTTCCTCAACGCCTGAATCTGGACGTGTTTGTGGAGATGTGCAGTTGAGGAAACTCAACGTCAATTCTGCATGTATCGACAAACACGACCAGATTCAGGCGTTGAGGAAACTCAACGCTGATGGTGGGACTTGGACCCAGGCGCCAGGACCCACTAGCCAAGTTTTACAACTTCCTCCTCGCCGCGTTTTCAACCATGTGTGGCTTCAAGTGACAACTACCAGACGTCGATCCAATTTCATCTGCACGGTCGTTAACATTTCGAGTACGGGGGCTCGGTCCCACTATCACGAATTATGAGATACTGACCGTAGATAGCAGAGACCAACGGCCGAAATCTCCTAATTTGCGCAAGTGGGACCTTGCCCCGGGGGTGCACAGAGGCCGACGCTGCAGCCAATGATAGGATTTGTATTTTTTTTTTTTTTCTTTGCTCTTACGTTGCTGCATTGAAGTGGCGCGAAGTTGCATTTTTATGGTTTTCAAAGTTGGGGGGTGATTTTTCCACTTCGGTTTCCTTTTTTTTAAGCCAGAAATGACACTTTCACATTGCAAAAATTGAAAGCATCGAGTGCCTCTGACAGGGTGCCTACACCCCTAACGGGCTGCTCGGTAGGAATCCCGTTTCATTGGTTGGATGCAAAAGAAACATATTACCGTTTTGCACTACTACGTATGCTTCTTTCGGGCCAGAGAAACACTTTTTCATTTACTTTCAAATTTCAAAAACAACAAATGACTTTTGCCATTTTTAAAATGATTATTTTATTCTGCGAAAATAGCCGAAAAACACAAAAAACGTGTCACCCAAGTTGTAAGACTTGGCTAGTGGGTCCGAGCCCCAGGGCAGTGAACTGCATTTTTTTTTTTTTTTTTTTTTTTTTCCCCCCCCCCCCCTCCCTTCTATAAGCCCACACTTCTCTCCATTATGGCAAGGAGATCCAAGATCCACCACCACTGCTCAGCGGAGACAGATTCCCTAGCTACACCAGTATGCGAGACAAATGGCTGGCATTGGGCCTTGCTGGCTGTGTATCTTTTTTTTTTGGGGGGGGGGGGGGGGGGGGGGGGGCCGGGTTGTATCTTTCCATGTCACGGTTCTAGCGGAAGATTCTCTCTCATTTTGCACATTTGGAGAGTAGTGGAGCGAGACCCGTTGATTACTTCCTTTTTTTTTTTTTTTTTTTTTTTTTTTTCCTAGTTGTTTAAACCACCAGTTGCGTGGAGCCTATTTTGCCGAACCAGATTCTACACCGACCCCAGGGCCAAGTCCCACTCACCCGAATGATCGATTTCTGACCGCAGATTTGAAAGATCAACGACCAGAAATCAAGGATCACCGTAAGTGGGACTTGGCCCCGGCCTCCCCAGCCGGAATGGTCGGGCCTACTTGGTCAAAGTGAGGGGAACAACCGTGAGCCTTCAATTTGTTTCCACGATTAAACCAGTTTCAAAACAACACAAAGAAAAGAAAACTCTCTCCATCTCCCAACTCCATCGCCACTTCCCCTTCTTTGCTTCTTCAACCCTCCATATGTCTCTACTGTATGTATATTATATACACGAAAGAAAAGAATAAACAAAACAGAAAAGAGGATGTCTTTACTATAGGTACACTACCAGGGAACACCCACCTGTGGCCATGTTCTCTCTTCTGCCCTGACAAAGTGGGACCTACACTACATCCATGGTTTTTTTTTTTTTTTGTTGAAAGTTTCAACGAGGGACGGCGTTGAGATATCATCGTTCAGGTACAGCGTGTTAGTACGGCTTACGGCTTTGGGCTGAGTGTGTTGTTGGGGTGTGGTCCCCACGTATGGTGTCTTGGGTACCCCAGCACTAGTCTGTGTCGATCCGGGTTGTTTGTGAGGAATTCCCGGCCTCGATTCGAGTCTTTAATGGAAATTCTCGCTTTTTCCCAAAAAATAAAATAAAAATCATCGTTGAACTGACCGGCCTCAGGTAATTTAGGAGTATTTTCTTCTGGTCATCTGATTGTGACTGGATTTGAACTTGGGTCTGTATTTCAACAGTCCGTGGCCCATGGGTGTACCAACTGAGCTATGCTTGTTGGCAATTTTTTATTCCTTTCTATGTTTCGTCGGAGAAGATTCTTCCTGGCAATGACGGGTCGTCAATCACCTTGAGTTCCCCCCCCCCCCCCCCCCCCCCCCCCCCCCCCTCAAAAAAAAAAAATCCCCGCGAACGAGGGTAACCATTGATGCCTACAGAGATTGCCTCCAAGGGTTCTCACGCCGTTGAATCGCGCACTGGGCCCGGTTTTCAGCCTTTGCTGCTCCCCACCAATAGATTGCAGCGATCACAAAAGGCGGGACCCACTTGCTGGGGATGCTCTTATCACCCCCAAAAGTAGGCGCACCAATGATGTTTAGAAAGAAAGAAAGAAAGAAAAAAGAACAAAAAAATCGCCAAAGTTGGGCACTCAAAATTGTGTGAGCTGCACCCCTCGTACACACTTGTACCTGGAAGGCCAAACCTGACTGCGGGCTATGTGTACACCGAAGGCAGTGTTCCTATGCCCACATCGGACTGGTGGTTCGGTGGTTCAAGACACCAGGGTCCCGCCAGTGCAGGGTTGCGCCAGAGTACCGGGGGGGGGGGGGTAGGGGGGCAGGTGTGCCCGGGCCCGACCCACTTATCGGCCTCGATCTCTCGCCATCAATTGCGAAGATCAACAGCCAGGGATGAGGGAACCTTCCAAGTGGGACCTGGGCCCCAGTCTACAAGGGGACCCCAGGTCAGTCTTTCCCTCCTGGGCCTAGATTCTTCACGGCCGGGGTGTTGGAAATGCATCGCTAAGGGCCCTGGAATTTTATTGTTATTTTTTTGCAAAACAGATGCATTTGAAATTTCAAAGCAGCAGTAGGCCTCTGTTTCCATCAACAGTAATCAATTTTAAAGTTTGAAAAAAAAAAAAAAAAAAATCAAAGAACCACATATCTGCCTGGTCTCTGGTACAGTCCAAGAGGGGAATTCATCAGTAAGCGCCTCCTGATACTGACTCAGATGGCAGCGTGCGTCAGATCCAAGAATATAGGAGAGAGCAGGTTACCGAGTTAAAGGATACCAACAGCCCTAGCTCAGTTGGCACACCCATGATTGCAGACCGAAGTTTGAATCCAGATGCACTCAAAGTGATCCGGAATTACATACGGCCGGTCAGTTGAATGGAGATATTTCAAGGGGGCCGCCCTTTCGAAAAAAAACAAAAAGAAAAAAGAGTTGGAAGGATAGGCTGTGCTGCAATTTGCGTGGCCGACCACGTGGGCGGCCAAGGAAGCTTGACTTTGGGAGATTCAACATGAAGATCTGTTCGAGATCGGCAAAGTACATGCCTGGGGTGCCTCCATTCGGCAACTGAAGCTCTACTCTTCCTTGGCAGAGGATATCAACAGAAAAATTCCCACAAGAAATAAAAGATGAAAAGCATTCTGTTTTAAAAATACTTTTCATATTCAAAAAAGTATCACATTGGCTGTTGGCTTAATGGTTAGAGCATCGATCAGAAATGCGCATTGTGATATGAGGTTGCGGGTTCAAAACTCTGCGGCCTCGTGCACGTCCGCCATTATGCGCTTTCATAGCGCGCAGCCTTTCGCACACCTCCCTTGGGACGACGCATGGCAAGTTTATACAGACTGCCTGCACACCACCCAAGGGGTCCTCGTCCATGGTTGTTATATGCTGGGATGGCCTCCGGAGAGGGCTTTTCAGGGTTTGGTTTGCGCGTTGTTCCGATGATCTCAGGTCTGTCTGGTTGTCACTCCCTGTGGGGCGGGGCGGGGCAGGGCGGGGGGAGATCTAGAGGGTACATGTTTTTTTTTTTTTTTTTTTTTTTTTTTTTTTTTTTTTTTTTTTTTTTTTTTTTTTTTTTTTTTGGGGGGTTCTTCTTTAGGGGGCCGGGGCCTTTTTTTTTTTTTTTTTTTTTTTTTTTTTTTTTTTTTTTTTTTTTTTTTTGTTTGTTTGTTTGTTTGAGAAACTGCCTGGTTGGGAGCTACCGTCTTCCCGCGAACATAACGCACCCTAAAAATGAATGTATACAAGCTATATTTGCGGCCAGATACAGCCAAAATAAGGGTGCGTTGTGTTCGGGGGAAGACGGTAGGAGCGCTGGTATGAGCAGACGCCTCTATCTCCCCCGGGTAGGCTCCATCTATTGGTGGGGAGCAACACCTGCTGGAAAACAGGTCCAGCGTCCCTTAACAAAAGCCATTGATTTCCTTCTGAAGATTTTCCATCTTCTGCCATCATTGATTGCCCTGAGAACAGGGGATTAACTGAGCAAGAAGATGAGTAGCCAGAGAGGGGAGAGGAGGGGGCCTCTTCAGCCTTGCTGCTGGGCGCCCAAAATGCATGACGACCTACCCCCGTCCCCTCTTTCAGATACAGCAAATTAGTCCTCTGCAACTCAATAACTATGCAGATTATGCACCCCCCACTCACTCTGCCAATAACAGACTATAGGTCGGGAGGGGGTCGGAGAGCTCCGAGGGGGAAAAGTAACTGAGAAAAAGGTGGTTGAGAGATACACACCCTATCCCAACTGCCTTGGTCCCGCTTGTGTGGCTCCCACCCCTGCCTTTGAGGTACCCCTTCTATTGACACTGCTGGCTTACTCATACCACCCCATACCATTGCATGTCCACCATGGTCCGCTGATGGGGGGGAAAGGGGTCAGGAAAGTCCGAGGGAGGCCGCAACGGAATTCTGGGGTTCACCGTTGTCCAATCCCTGAAACAGATATGATAATCTCTCTTGATCGTCCCTGGATTACGTCATCGATGCCTTGATTACCTTCCGGGGTGCAGCTGCCGTCCCACACGATGAAGGCGATCCGGCCTCCGTTCTCGCTGCCCAGCCAGTCCCCTGAAAATTGTTGGATTTTTTGTTTTGTATCTTTTTTGTGTCTGAAAGAGATCCAGCTGATTTTTCACTTTCTGCCATTGTGCCATAAGATCCTGGTGTACATATTGTTTGACCATGTCCGTCATTTCCGCCCCGGCTATACGGACCTCTTCCATGGCATGTATGAAGCGTCTCCTCCAGATGGCCCACAGGACGGCTCTCCTCCCTATCTTGAACATGTTATTTTCGAAGGAACTATCTGAGGGGGAGGTCCATGTTTCACATAGAATTGCCCTCCAGTCCCATGGCAAGGTAGAGCCTGTACCCAGCAGGTTCCAGATTCTGTCCCACCAACGCCATGTAAGGACAGCCCCCGGACACTATAGAAATATGTGTTCAATTGTTTTCGGGATCTTGCGGGAGGGGAACGCCGTGTGACACGACTTACACCATGGGAGCGCTAGGCCTTTTTGTTCCAGGTATGTGTGATGGATCAGCCAGTAATTGGTGGGGAGGCAGCGGTGTTCTATCTGCCATTGTAGCGAGGTCAGCTTTGCAGGCCTAGCTCACGTGAGGGTAAACCACTAAATGGGGCGGATGGCGTCGATCCCCACCTTCGAATGAGACCTCCAACGGGTCTTGACGACATTTTTCAAGTTTACTCGGGGGCGCAGTACCAGGTACGTGGCCTTCACAGACAGGCACAAAAGCATTACATTCTTACTCATCCGGGTTCTTCGCGCAGGGGGCCATTGTCATTCCTCAGGGTCAAAGGGGAGGTCTTCAAGGTAGGTCTGCGGCCGGTATGCTATTCATTTTTCCTTAATTTTTAACACCCGGATCCTATGCAGATCAGCGTTCCGCCACCATCTCGTCATGTTCGGGGTGTATCTGGTTAGCACATTGCTTGTTCCTTTATAGAAGAGGTTTACCAGTATTTCATCTGTGCATACCTCTACGACGCTCTCTACACTCTCCGGGTCCCCCGGAGCAGCAACCCAATCCCCTTCTACTAGCCTTGGTCCTTTGCGCGGAATGCGCACCCAGTCCAAAGGAATTGCAAATATCAGTTGTTCTAGATTTTCTTCTATGTCGCTGGTTTCCCCCCCCCCCCCCCCCCCCCCCCCCCCCCCCCCCTCCCCCCCCCCCCGCTCCGTCCCCGCCTCCGCCCCCGCC
>BFEA01000063.1:2633597-2647969 GCA_003427395.1 Chara braunii
AGAGAGAGAGAGAGAGAGAGAGAGAGAGAGAGAGAGAGAGAGAGAGAGAGAGAGAGAGAGACCTGCAGCATGCCGCATGTCAGTGGCGGGGAGCACAAGGGCAGGCACTGACCTCCAACAAAAAGAAGAAGTGATTTTATTGGAATACAAGAGTTTTTTCTTTTCGAAATCGCATAGAAAGGGTACAGGTTGTATTCGAGGAACTCTGCTATTCGAGAAAAGTGGACCCGCACCGTTTCAATTTCGGAAAAGGACTGCGGGCCTCCTCGGCCTCCTATGCGCAGCTCCCGGTCCTACGCGGTCCTGGACCAAAACCCGTGCGGTCCCACGGGCAGCTACCGGTCCTGCATTTTCAAATAAGATGCCACGACCCGCTAAACTGCCATGCCCTGTTTTTCCAGCCTTCCAATGACCGTATAACGAACGGCGACGAAAAATGTCCTCAGGGGCATAAAACGCACCCCTGACGGGCTGCGAACTACGACAAACTTCAGAAATAAGCAGAACGACTCAGAAACCCCCCCCATCAATCCTCTTTACCCCACTCCAGCAAGACTTACTGCCGCAGATTATTTATTTATTCATCAAGTCTCGGTAGGATTCGCTCGCTAGACCTGGTGCCTGTCACTATTGTTCGGTCCAAGTTCCCCTCGATACTGGTAGGGTGACGGTCCTCAGTGCTGGTCACACTGAGGTAGGATAATACGGATAGGGGATGCGCTAGCAGTATTGACGCGAGGATGGGATGGGAGGTGGCCTCGTCTCCTCAGGGCGACCACGGCTGACCGCTTCCGGCGATCAATGTGTGCCTAGCAACTGGCCTCTACAACACCCTGGACTTAAAAAAAACAAAAAAAACTGACCGCTTCCGCAATCAATGTGTGCCTAGCAACTGTATGATTAAATCACACTACTTTGCTTACGAATGCACAAAACCAGGCAGTCGGCGAAGTCCACACCACACAAGATCGGAGAGAGACACACAAGAGCAGGGAGGAGGAGAAAAAAGAGAGTCGTAGGCAACATGTCCCGAACGCGACTTGTTTACGAAAAAATATATCCATGAAGCATGAAGACGGCGTCAGACCCTACCGGTTTCACCTGGCCGCCCACCAGGATCATCAGGGGTCAAGTTCGTCGGTACAGAAGACATGTAGCCTACTAGTTATATACTGAAAGGATTGAAACGTCAACACCACCTTCAATTAGTCAGAGACTCATCATTAGCTGCGCAGATCATTTCCCATAGGTAAAAAAACTAAGCGATTACCTCAATACTTCCAGAAACAGCTCGAATCACGCAATCCAAATGTAACCGGTTCAAAACTAGCCTAAGATACTAAAAAGCGATTCTAACCAAACGTAGAGGACCCTTAATACTACCGAAAACGAACCAAGGACAAGAGTTCAAATCTAGGCCACGCCAATATGCTAGCCACAGACTTTACCGGGATTTGAAAACCAAAAAACAGGTCCCCTGTTCGAAACCCTCTGTTCGAAATCATCAAAAACTCCGAAAAACAAAAACCAGGTCCACTGTTCAAGCCGCACGTCTTCTCTTAGCTAAAAACACATACACCCCACACACTTCTTCCTTCCGTTCGCAATGTATCCATCGAACCCCCTACATACATCCGTAATAGGTCACTTGTTCAAAACCCACACACTTCTTCCTTCCATCTGCAATATATCCATCGAACCCCCTACACACACCCGTAATAGGTCACTTGTTCAAAACCCAAACACTTCTTCCTTCCATCTGCAATATATCCATCGAACCCCCTACATAATAGTCACTGATTCGTTAACCAGGTCACTAGTTCAAGCCCATACACATTCGAAGACAGCAGATCCCCATCTCAGGTCAGGCGGAGCAACAACAGATCACTGGAGATCATCAACACACCAAACTAATTACATACACATCACACACTGATCCAAACCCATACTTACCGACTTCCCTCTAACTCGAGGGAGACCCCATAGACTTCATCCGGGGGCGACACCACTTAGTCACAACTGGTATCCAATCCTAGCAACTGGCCTCTACAACACCCTGGACTTCAAAAAAAAAAAAAAAAAAAAAAAAAACACTGACGGCTTCCAGCCATCAATGTGTGCCTCGCAACTGGCCTCTGCAACACCCTGGACTTTAAAAAAAACACACCAAGGATTTGAACTCAGGACCTCCACTCAGGTACTCAGGTCCTCCTTTCAGCAGTTCATGGGTGTACCACGTCCGTGTGGGCCTTGTTGACTATTGAGTACTATAAGGATAAGTGGAAGGTTTGTAGGTCGCTGCCCAATAAAAAAGCTTCGGTGGTTGCGTGGTTGACAACGCATGCAGCGCCTCTCGACGCAGTATCGTTATTCACAAGGGGGATGGAAGTGGAAGTGAGATGTGCGAGATGTCACATGCAACCTGAAGATGGCACACATCTGTGGGGCACTTGTCCTCTTTCTTTCCGCATTTGGAGATGGTGGGCTTACCACTGGAAAGCGTTGGGTGGCCCAGAGGAAGTGGAATGGGACCTGGAATGGGCATTGGTAGCCCAGCTTAAGCACCCCTTGGTCAGTGGGAAAGGCTGGGGTTATGTGGCAACCGCAATAAGGTCCCTGGTGATTTGGTGGATTTGGAAGGAGAGGAATTCAGTGCTGTTTCAGTAGAAGTACTATTCAGATCCAGCTCTGAAGAAAGGGATGAAGGCCATGCTCAGACACATGATTATTGTAGACTGGCGGAACAAAGTCTTGTCGAAAACAGGAGAAGGGTGGGTCAGAGCCAGACTTCGGTTCCTTCGCTCGTGGGCAAAGTGGTGGCGATTTCGGCCTCAACAGGAAAACTGGTTTGGTCCCCGTGGTTGAGAGTAGATTAAGGGGTAACTTCGGCGCAGTCACGAAAACAGTTTGTAATTGCACTTCAGGCAATCCCGCCAATACAACACCCCCCCACGCGACCCCACCGGACCGGAAACGTAGGTCATATACATTCAGCATTACCGGCCCTTTTGCCTCAAGTGCAATTACAAACTCAAACCCTGACTGCGCCGTAGTTTTCTCGTAGATTAATTTAGGGCTATAAAGGCAGGGTCACGGGATGGGAGGATTTGGAAAATAAAACTCTGTTAGTGGTCGGTTAATTTGAGGTTGTCCTTTATGCATCATCTGGGTGACGGACAGGGATAAGGGGTTGGTTAGGTTGGTAGATGTAGTTGGTGAGGCTCCTAAGGCGGATCCAACCTATCACTCGGTGGTTCCGTTGCCTTGCATTGGGTGTAGGTCGCAGGCCCGCGTTAGGGCCAATGCACAGTGCTCTGTTTTGCTTACCAGATTGGTCTGGTTGTTACGTGTGTTGCTTGTCTATAGCCAGGTTGGTCTGGCCGAACTCTGTTCCACCGGGTAGAATTGTGAGGTCCCCGGCCTCTTCTCTTGATATGGAATAATCCTGATGATGCAAAAAAAAAAAAAAAAAAAAAAAAAAAACCCTTCCTCGTGCACTCACTGAGGAGGAAAATCTCCCAAAAAAAATCCCCAAAAAAAAATAAAAAAAAATGAAGAGGAAAATCTCGTGTATTTTGCTGGCCCCCCAAAACCCTCATAGCATACCACCACCCCCGTGCCACTCCCTCCCTTCCTAACATGAACCCAACATGATGCCCCCACCAATCACACAACGGTAAGCGGCTGGCTCCCCTTCCAAAAACGTGGGATGTGTAATCCAACCGTCAGTTTGTGAGATGATCGACGGTTCGCAGTGGTCCCCACTGTCACACAGGTATTAGTAGAAATCTAAACTACAGGGGTGCATGTGGGTCGTGGGCCGAGCCCCCGCTGTGCGATGGGGGATTTGCGCCACTGCCCCCCCCGCCCCCACCTTGCCCCGGCCCTTTTTTTTATCTTTCTATTTCCAGTTTTTCGTTGCAGTCCGCAGTTTCGTCATTTCCTGTAGTAGTGTTTGTGTTCTTCATTATTTGTTGAAGCCCCGCCTTCTCCGGTCTTCTCCTCGGCCAAGTCTTCGCCTGCGATCTACCCGCCGGTAAGCCGCGACGAGCAAAATATTCGTCTTCCTCCCTCTGCGGCTTCCAACCTGCCCTCTGCACTGAATCTGCATGGAGTTGATTGGACATCCATTGTCATAATACCTGTCGAATCAACGACTCTCTCTCTCTCTCTCTCTCTCTCTCTCTCTCTCTCTCTCTCTCTCNTCTCTCTCTCTCTCTCTCTCTCTCTCTCTCTCTCTCTCTCTCTGTGTGTGTGTGTGTGCGCGTGTGTGCGTGTGTGTGGGTGTGCGTGTGTGTGGGTGTGTTGTGTGTGTGTGCTTAAACGACAACGAACAACACATCCTTCTTCTTCACTAGTCGGTATGCCATGAGCAGTCTCAACTGGTTGAGTGAACTCCATCACAGTATCGCCGCGGCAGGGGGTCTCTCTCTCTCTCTCTCTCTACGCGCGCGCGCGCGCGCGCCTACGCAGCTGCCGTCTGCCGCTCGTTCAATCTGTTTCTGCACTCCTCCTCCTGCTCCCCACCTTGCTCCCCTTTGTTACATCCTCCTGTCACCTCTCTTTTCCTCTTGCCGCCCTTTCTCTCTTCCAGTATGATAGCTGCTTACTCACTGATCTATGGTGATTAGTCCATCCATGATAGCTGCTTACTGATTGATCTATGGAGATTAGTCCATGAATGATGATGAGCTCATGATGATTAGTGCAGGTGATTTGGGAGGGATCAATCACTCCGGCAGGTTGATTGAGGAGCGGGGGGAGGAAGGGGGGGGGGGRGCTCGAGTCTTTGATCTTTGTGGCATACTCTGTCCAGGAACTTTTCCGCACGCATCTGATGATCATTGCGACCAGATTGCGCCCCAGCGGTCCTGCTACCGGTAGTGTCAGGATGGATGCGGTTAGTAGCAGTGGTAGCAGGACCGCTTGGGCGGAATCTGGTCGCAATGATGATCAGATGCAGTGAATTGCAAGCAAGTTGAGGTCGGGCGGAGGGCGAAGTAGTGAGATACAGCTCCGTTTGATGTATATCTATATTTAGACATATATCTATATATTTATATCTATATCTATATATATATTTGTGACGATTTATAGCCCCTTGTTTGTTGTCCTCTTCTCTCTCTCTGCCTACGGTTTACCGGGCAGTTCTGTTTGTGATGTGTTATTTGCTTTGTGATAATTGGATTATCTTTCTTTCCCTGTCAGGTTTGGTTTCCTCCTCCCCTTCTTAACCTCTTTGCCTTTTGGCTGCGTGCAAGTGGGTCCTTGTGACACACGGGGATGGGGGCAGCCAGCGCTCAACCTGTCATCCACGTGGCTGGCCTTGTACGTAAGAGGTTATGAACAGGTGGAGCTTTCCTTACCTCTTCCCCCTCCCCCTTTTTTCCTTTTCCTTTTTTCTTTCCCCTTTTTTGCGCTCTGATTCACAATGTGACAATATATATATATATATTTTGAGATATATCTATATTTAGACATATACTTGCGCCCGTTTCGAGAGAGCGTCCCGATCGCGACGGGCGAAGAGTGTCCCGAGCCCTCCGACGGTCGAGAGAATCTTTTGCGCCTCTCGGGGCGCTTGTGTGACATGTGTGACAAGATGAGAATGGCGATCAGGCCATTCTGGCGGGAAGCAGCCGGTCAATCAATCAATCAATCAACCAATTAATCAATCAACCAATCAATCAATCAATCAATCAATCAGATTAGCTAATTAGTCAGATCATTTAACTGATCAATCGATCAATTAGCCAGTCATTCAAATCTGATTACCCAATTAGTTAGCCTTGATCCGTCGGGACAACAGGACGTGATGAAGTCGACCGGATGACCAATCAATCAATCAATAAATCAATCAATCAATCGCACACTCAATCAATCAAAAATCGAGCAATCAAGTTGTCACTAATCTTTGGCTCTTTGGCAGCAGGCAAGGAGATTAGGAGAGTACTTATTTATGGGTGTCATCAATCCATGGCTCGCTAAGGAGCTTGCCTTATCCAGAAACAGATAAGAGCATGCCTTATCTGTTTTTTTTTTTTTTTTTTTTTAATCTGTTTTTTTAGATATTAAGAAACAGATAAGATCATGCGGTCTTTCTGGATAAGGCCAAAAAAAATCCGAGAGAAGATTCTCTTTTTTCCTTTATCTAGATGCTGTCGAAGATTCGTTGTGGATAAGGCGGTTCGTTTCGGATAAGGCGGTTCGTTTCGGATAAGGTGGAAATTCCCGTAGTGTAAAGAGATCCGTTTTTTTTTTTTTTTTTTTTTTTTTTTTTTTTTTTTTAAAGAACCGTTTTTTGTACGTTCAATTTGTTTTTGTTTTTTTAATAAAGAAGTAATTCGATTTCTTTTTTTTTTTTTTTTTTTGTCCTACCCCTTATCTACATCTACGTCCCCAAGGTTCCTTTTTTTTTTTTTTTTTTTTTTGTGGACCATTTCTCGATTTATATGCGAGTCATCCTTGAAAGCGCAGGGAGGGGCCATGCTGCTAAACTTACCCTTCTCTGTCTCGTTCCAATTTTGACGGATGTTTCCAAGGGCCGAAGATTCGTTTCGGATAACGGTAAATACTAAATACTAATTATTATTATTATTTACTATTTCTCGATTTAAATACCAAAGTTGTCGTTTTTTCCCCCTTGTGGATAAGGCGGAAACGTGAGCTGTTTTTTTTTTTTGTTTTTTTTTTTTTTTCCTTTCCTTTTCTCAACGTGAGATATGCCCACAAATGAACAAAAGGGAAAAAAAAAAAAAMAAGAGGAGAGGCAGGACAGTGCAGATACTGGGAGTGACTGATTTATAAGCAAGAGAGAGAGAGAGAGAGAGAGAGAGAGAGAGAGAGAGAGAGAGAGAGAGAGAGAGAGAGAGAGAGAGAGTCAGGGCACAGGTTTGAATTGAAAGGGGCAGATTACCCAATTAATTGGGGGCAGGAGGCGAAACGACATCTCGGTACAACACAGCCTTAGCTTTTTTTAGGGAACACCGGTGACGTCAACCAATAAAGGTGGGGATCGCAGAGGATCCGTAGTACCCGCAATGTAATTTAATTGAATGAATAAAATAATTTCACTGACACTGGGACCGAATTACGTGCGTAATTGCGGGCAGATACATCTATGAAAGGCTCCTCCGGTTGTATGTTAGGACGCTCTCAATCTGTTACGTAAGGATCAACGGCGAGCATAGCTGTTTGCTTTTTTTTTTTTTCTTTCTTTTTTTAAAGCTATATTCTTCTCTCAATTTCACCTCACTACTTTCTTTTTCTTTCTTCTTTTTCTTTTTCTTTTTTCTTTTTCTTTTTCTTTTTCTTTTTCTCTTTTTTTGGCTTTTTGGCTGTTTACGTGTGTTAATTGAAAGAAAAAGAGGATATAAGTGCGGTGATTTTGGCAAGGTACCTCTCACTGCCGCCCTTCATTCCCCCCCCCCCCCCCCCCCCCCCCCCCCCCCCCCCCCCCCCCCCCCCCCCCCCCCCCCCCCCCCCCCCGCCGGTCAGTGTGAGCAGGCCGTTTTTTGGGCGAAGGTACCTGTCTCGTTTGTCCGGAGCGTCTTTCTGAATCTGGTCTTGCAACAAAGCCAGGATCATCAACGGTCCTTCTTCAGCAACGTTGATGCCCGCAAGGGTGATGACAATCTTCTATGTACCGAACCGCAATTACGCCTAGATTCTGTCGACCGTTGTGCGACACGTTGCCTCGTCGCTTCTCTCGAAACAAAGCTTGGGTCAGTGAGGATAGGGAGAGTTTTGACATGCCCGATCTGTGTGTCTGGTGTCTCCTCTGTGTGTGTGTGTGTGTGTGTGTGTGTGTGTGTGTGTGTGTGTGTGTGTGTGTGTGTGTGTGAGAGAGAGAGAGAGAGAGAGAGAGAGAGAGGGGGCGGTAGACGCGTATGCGTTCTCCGTCTTCTTCGTTGTCGTCGTTGTCATGGTTGTGGTTGTGTTCTTCTTCTCGAAAGGTTCCCGATGTGCTTCCACGTGGCATGGTGAGAATGGCCCACCCACGTTCTCCTTCCACTTCTTTCTCACATCTCCGTCCTCGTGGCCCACCTCCCTGCGCTCCCTCCTGCCCGCCTTCCGCTTGATCCCTCTCAGGTTGATCGTTGATCAGCCTACCCCCAGATGTCGGGGTCCCAATCCTTTCTCCGCCTCCCATCTCTTGATCATCATCGATCATCCTGCCACGTGGCGATATCCCGACGTCTCTTCATGTTGTCCCTCCTCCTCCCGCGTGACATCTTAATCATGATTGATCATCCTGCCACGTGTCACGATCCCCGGTTTCTGGTTCTTTCCATTCTCCTCGTCCTTAGTCGTCGTCGTCGTTCTCCTCTCCTCTCTCCTCTCTCCTCTTTCCTCTTTCCTCTTTCCTGTTTCCTGTTTCTTCCTCTGTGCGCGTGTGCTGAGATGAGTATGCACTGTTATGTATTGATGAGCATTCGAAGCGTGTACGAAAGGCAGTTGGCCACTGTTTCCCACTATTCTTCTTCTTCTTCTTCTTCTTTTCTTTTTTTTCTTCCTTTCTTCTTCTCATGTTGGGAGTCTGGTTTTTCTCGTTCCGTCGTTTTCCTCTCTCCTTCCTCTGTCCTCTTTCCTTCCTCTGTCGTCTTTCCTTCTTCTTCTTCTTCTTCTTCTTCTTCTTCTCAGAGATGGTTTGGAAAGTAGGTGGTCCCGCAAGGCGATCTTGGGAGAAGCCCCCTCCTTAGGAGTGCCAGGACCGCACCCTGGGCCCAAAAAAACGCGTCGGGGAATTTGCGATGAAGTTTCTACTGAGAACAGTACATGCGGAGAAGATATGAATTCTTATTGTTGCTTGTGCGAGAAGCCGTCTATGGCCACTGTTTTATCACTATTTCTTCTTCTTCTTCTTCTTCTTCTTCTTCTTCTTCTTCCTCCTGTTTTCTTATTTATCTTCCTGTTTTCATCTGTTTCTTCCTGTTCTTCTTCTTTTCTTCTTCACGTGTGGGGAATATGGTTGGTTTCGGGTTCTTTCCATTCTCCTTCTTCTTCGCCATCGCCGTCCTCGTTTTTCCTCTCTCCTGTTTCTTCTTCTTCTTCGTCGTCGTCGTCGTCTTCTTCTCTTTTTTTTTCCTTTTCTTTTCCTTTTCTTTTCCTTTTTTTTTCCGTCTTCTTCTTCTTCTTCTTCTTAGCTCTAAGAGATGGCTACGAAAGCACTGAAGACGAGGACAATGTCAGAGAAGATGTCAGATCTGACAACATCGTCTTCTTCTTCTTCTTCGTCGTCGTCGTTGTCGTCTTCTTCGTCTTTCCTCTTCCGTCTTGTTCGTCTTGTTCGTCTTGTTCGTCTTTTTCTTCTATCTATCGCTGCTGCTGCTGCCTTGCTTGTCTTGTACCGCCTTACGCGAATGGAACGGCCGGCCGTTATCACTGTATCGGGACTGAACGTCGCCCCAGATACAGCTTTAATGACCAGGCGTTCTATTCGGGTGACGGTAGCTCGATCGTTGATGGTGGGTGACATTGGTCGCGATCTGAAGTGAACCCCGTGGCTGTCTGTCCTCGTCCTCGTTCTCGTTCTCGTTCTCGTTCTATTTTTATTTATTTATTTACTGGGCTACCAGCCGGGCCGCCCGGGTCCCGGGTGGCCAGCCCGTGCAAGGACCAGGGAAGGTCCCAGCAAAAAAAAATCAAAACAAAAATCGAAAAACAAATTAAAAAAATCCGAAAAAAAACTATGTTATGCAGAAAAATAAACTGAACAACTTTTGCCTCAGGGTCACATCGAAATTTTGCACCAAATTTAGAAAAAAAAAATATAATTATTTTTTTTAAATTGTTTTTGACCCGGCCGGGCAAGTGACCCCGGGCCACTCTGGAAGCCTAGTTTGTTTATTTATTTATTTATTTATTTTCCCCTGTAGTTGCGAGCGACTGCATTAATTAATGACTCAATTGATTAAAAAAAAGCGCCAATTACCATCAATTTCTGCCGAGTTTTTTTTTTTTCTTTTTTTCCCCCCCCCTCGTTCTCTCTTTATCGAGTGATCATTAGTGTTGCTTGATTGACGAAAACAAAACTTGAGAAGAATAAATCAAATCAGTTGAGAAAAAATAATAAAATCAGTTGGAGTGTGCAATTACTAATTAGTCAATCAAGTCGTCTATTAACTTGTGATTTTTTTTCCTTTTTTTTTTTTGGTGTAAATTGAGTGAACCAGGTGCACGGTTCCACTATGTAGCACACGAGTCATGGCCTATTAGGACCTGTGCGGCACTGTAAGAAAATGAAGAAAATTTTAATTTTAAATACTTTCAAAAAGTAAAAAAAATGGCGACGTCACATTTCCCAAGATGGGAAGGAGCCCAACTTTTGAAAGTGCTGCCATCCCACTAACCCTCCCGCCTCCCCCTCCTCCCCCTCCTCCCCCTGCAGCCAATGCCTAATCAGGACAGAGTGGTACGTCGACTGTTGCAGTCTCGGGTACCACAGAGAGGGAGTCCCTTCGTGTGCCTGATGGGACTCCCTTCTCTGGTGGTTGCCATGCTGAAGCAGGAGGAGGAAGAAAATATGAAAGCAGTGGACGAGGAAGAGATTGAAGAAGAAAAGGAGGAGCCCCTGATCAGAAGGAGCACTGGGCCAGGACCGTAAGGGCCTGTAAAAAAAAAAAAAAAAAAAAAAAAAAAAAGGGAGCACTGGGCATAGAGGGGAATCCCGGGGCACGAAGAGGCTGAAGCATGCAGTTCGTATAATTTGAGAGAAAAGTCAAGTACTGGATCGGGATACAATGGACCGGGAAAAAGAAGGGGTCAAAACCTCAAGTACTCCTCCCAAGGAGTACTCAACAGGATCAAGCCCTTGGAGTACTTGATTTTTTTTTTCTTTTTTTTTTTTGAAGTACTTGAGATTTTGAAGAGCTGCCAATCAAAATGAGTGTTTCTATTTTCTTTTCCGGCCTCCCATTCTTGGGAACTGGAAAAGAAAAAGCACAAAAAAAAAAAAAACACTTCAGAATATAAATTCATGGCAATTTCACTGCCATCGGATTCTCCTGCATCGGTGGTCGGACTATGTCCCGCAGATGTCGCACAGGTGTTTGTGGAACACAGTTTACCTTAGGGCGTGGTCCCACTAGTGAAGAGGATCGGATCGAATGCCTGAATCTGGACGAGTTTATGGAGATGTGCAGGAAATCGAGATTGAACTGCTTTTCTGCATCTGTGCTTAAAACACATCCAGATTCAGGATCTCGATCCTATCCTTTTTGCTAGTGGAACCGTGCTCCAGGAGTAATTTATTGATCGTGTTTTGGGCAATCGAAGTTAATAAATAGATGAGGACTTCCTCACGCTACCGGTAGGAGAGCGACTGAATCTTTGACGTAGTTGCGGTTCTATACACTCAGGCAAGTCCCAGCGTGAGCAGGCCCGGGAATCTAGTTTGCGTCGTCGTTTGCATGAATAAATCAATTCGAGAATTTTAGTGCTTAATTTCTTTTATTTTAGTTTACTATATTATTTTTTAATTCGAGAATTTAGTGATTTATTTTTTTTTTTCCAATGCTTTTCAATGTCCGCATCCGTGGAAGTGATTGATTTACAAGCCGTGGCTGCTTTTTTTTTTTTAATAATCATCAGTGGGCTCCTTATCTGCATGGACTGCCAGAACGTTCTAAAGCTGCACTGCAACCCCGTTCCGAGTGTACCTGGATGCCTTCACGTCTCCATACAGATCAGGTACCTTCTCGTCGTGCCGTCCAGTTTCATTCGGGGCTGCAGCGATGTCCTTTGCTGCCGAGCGAGTTCCGGAGACGAGACCGTGGGCCTGTTTTTTTTTTTTTGTTTTTAACCTTAACTGTCTACTACTAGAGGGGGTGATACGAGCATATCCCCCGCTAGTAGTAGCCTCCGGCAGCTCCATCTATTGGTGGGGAGCTGCACTTGTGGAAAATTTGCCGGGCCAGATTCATTCAGACATGCAAACTCTGGAATGTATAGGGACCATGACCAGGTCCAGATGCACACTGTTGTTCAGTGGAGCAAGGTCCACTGTTTTTGTCCTCGTTGACAATCAATCAATGTTTATATTTATTTTAAAATTCTAGTCGTTTACCAACGGCCCTTAGCGCAGTTGGTACACCCATGAACTGTTGAAATATGAATCAGACCCAAGTTCGAATCCAGATGCAGTCAGATTAACAAACGATACTTCTGAATTACCTACCGTAGGGCCGGTCAGCTCAATGATGATATCTCAAGGTCGTTTGCTCTTTTCAAACCAAAAAAAAAAAAAAAAAAATCGTTCGTTCGCCGATATGTACACCTAAGCATGGCTTGCACAGGTGTGATGTTTGGCTAAAAAAATAATAATAATAATAAATAAAAATGGATGGATGCTGCTCTCGCGCGTTAGCAATTAACCCCGGGATGGAATTGTAAATTGCAAAGGAGTCCCTGAATTTCTCCGTGATAAAAGGAACGAGAAATTTAAAATGAGTAATTAGTAATTAGTAGTTGGTAATTATCTATTGGCAGCCGTTATAATAGGAACGATAAAGATAAAATGAGTAATTACCTAGGCTACCAGAGTGGCCCGGGGCCACTTGCCCGGCCGGGCAAAAAAAAAACAAAAAAAAACAAAGAAAATAGTTTTATTTTTTATTTTAAATATGATAAAGAATTTCGATGTGACCCTGAGGCAAAAAGTTGCTCAGTTTATTTTTCTGCATAACATAGTTTTTTTCCGGATTTTTTTTATTTTTTTTATTCTTTTTTTTTTTGCTAGGACCTTCCCTGGTCCTTGCACGGCCTGGCCGTCCGGGAAAATAGGGCGACCCGGGCAAATAGGGCGACCCGGGCGGCCCGGCTGGTAGCCTAGGTAATTACTAATTGCCAATTATCCATTGCACAATTTAATTAAGAGGACACGCAGAAATAGAGAAATGCTAAAGAAAATGGTCCAATAATCTTCAATTTGTTTGTGTGAGTGTTGGTTGGTGAATATATGTTGAAGACAACGTGAAAAAAGGTGTCCTCTGGGGCATCCATAAAAAAAGACAAGAAAAGAAAAGAGAAAGAAAAGAGAAATGCTAAAGAAAATGGTCCAATAATCTCCCTATCGTAGGCGAAGGAGAACTGTTCTATGATATCCTTCGCCTTGCCGTTGTCATTTGTCCCGGCACTCCAGACAAATAAGGACACGTCATCCATTAGGCGTGGACTAAATAGCATTGTTGCACCTTTGTTTTCTTCTTTTTTTTTGTTTAATCCCAAATTGTTTATGCATTAACTTTCTTGTGTTCATCCGATTCCATCAGGATTCAAACTCTCATCATGATCTCTGTGTTTACTAGCAGGTACATGTGTGTGTGTGTGTGTACCATTCAGCCATATGGGCTAGGTGCGTTGCATTAAATATATCTATCTATCTGTCTATCTATCTATCTATCTATCTATCTATCTATCTATCTATAAGGTGGATTATCACTTACTTAGTGTAATCACGTCAGTTAGGGGATTCTGCAGACTGTTGAGGGTTCAGCCTCCTCCGGATGAGTAGGGAGGTGAAACTCCGACGAAACAGTTTGTCACAGCCCCTCGTTTGTTGTCCCCTTCTCCCTCTTGTCCCTCTTTGCCTACGGTTTACCGGGCAGGGCAGCTCTGTTTGAAGATATATGTATATTGTCAAACAGAACTGCCCGGTAAACCGTAGGCAGAGAGGGAGAAGAGGACATCTATATTTGATGATGTCCTTACCTTTGGTAGTCTGCCACCATCGCCAGCCTGTTATGGTCTTGAGTGGAAGGAGACCACTGCTGCTGATGGCTCGTGCACCCTTTTGCAGACACGAGCAGACGGATCTCGCCGATCGAGTGTGTTTGATAAGACTGTTGCATGGGGTTTTCCTGTTATACGATATCCTAGTGCATCATCAAACATTCCATCTCATCAGCCTGCAGGTGTGTTCACCGGCCAGCTCACGCGGTTTGAGCAGATTTGTGACAATTGGCATATGATTTGATTTCAGAAGTCTGCGGCAACCATGCTTGTCCGCCGTTTGCTTTCCTGTGGCCATGCTTCTTCGACATTGGCCTGAGGATGAACTTGTTACACTCGTGCTCGCCAGCATCGGCACCATATACGTGTGACTTGACTTACACAATGGTTTCGCCGCATGCTTCGCTGGTCCACGCATTGTCCTCTTCCACCTTCTCCTCGCCTTTCTCTCCCTTCTTCTTCTCCCTCTCCCCCTCCTCCTCCCCCTTCCTCTTTTCCATCTTCTCATCCTCCTCCCCCTCCCCCTTCTTGGCCATCTTCCCCTTCCCTTTCTTCCCCCTCCTCCCCTCCACCTCCCCCTTCTCCTCCTCCTCCTCCTTCTCCTCCTCCTCCTCCTTCCCCTTCCCCTTCCCCTTCCCCTC
>BFEA01000063.1:2648100-2661222 GCA_003427395.1 Chara braunii
ATCCTCTTCTTCTTTGCCATCTCCCCTTCTTCTTCTTCTTCTTCTTCTTCTTCTTCTTCTTCTTCTTCCTCTTCTTCTTCTTCTTCTTCTTCTTCTTCTTCTTCTTCTTCTCCCCCTTCTTCTTCTTCTTCTTCTTCTTCTAACTCATTTTCGTTTTTGCCTTGCCGACACCCTGCACGCCGGCTGAGATCAGCCCCTCCATCTTCGTTGTCCGTATTGGGACGTCAGCAGGTTCGTTCATTCTCTCCTCCTCCCACTTCCCCTTCCTCGCGACGTCGTGTTGATGCTAATCTGCCGGGTTCTTTGTCTTACTGACAGCCTGCTCTGCCACGTCGGCAGCGTTCGTCAATCATGTGTGGACCGCACCAGATCAGCCAGAGCAGACCTGGCTTTCCAGTGCTGACCGATTCGGATCTGCGGCCAGACCCCTACCAAATGCTTGTGGCTTGACAGCCACAAATGTCTGCCGACAGGCTTATCAGCGTCAATGTTATACTGCATCATATTTTGTTACGATTGCTTATCAGCTTGACACCGTTGAAAATCAGTTGTTGTATGACCATAAATTCCCATAATGGCCCACCTCCTGAGGGTAGTAACCATACTACCTCAGGGGGCTTTACTGTAAATGTCTTACAGTTAGCGTTCCACAGTCGCAACCTTCTTATGCACCATGCGACGCCAGGCGATGACCTTAATGGCCATCCTCATATTTCTGGCTATGCACCATGCAACGCCAGGCGATGACCTGAATGACCATCCTCATATTTCTGCCTGCATTTTGTGCAGTCCCGGGCATTATATGGCACTTGTTCGTGCAGCTGCCCAGTGGGAACTGTGGGATTGTGGGATGGTGATTCAGGCTATTTTAATCAAACATAAATGATTTTTTGTGTGCATTGCGGAATCATACTTTATTGACCGACTGTCGTGCGACACCTGTCGGGACAGAGACGCGGTGCGCCTTGGCTGTGGAATTCATCATCTATGCCATCGCCATTATCAATCTATTGCGGCCGCCGCCGTCTGTGCCGAAGGGTGTCCAACATTTCCTCATTGTACACATCCCTATCACCCAGATATTCGTTGTCCTTTTTGTGCGCAAGGACAACGGTGTCCTTTTTCCGCATGTGGATGACAGGTTGAGCGCTAGCTGCATGATGCCGCACTGTGATGAACGTCCTGTTGTTTTTTTGACATGTGGACAGCATGTCCTTTGTCAGGACTGTTTTGAGGGGATGATCCGTGCTAGCCGTCCTGCTGAATGCTGTGCTGGCGCAGCTCTCCTTGGGTATCCTTGTGAACATCCATGTCATCCTCAGCATTCCTGTCCTATCTGCCGGGGTGGGGGCTCCTCTTCCTGATTGGCCAATAGAATCAAGCAGGTCAAGAGCAACAGTGATTGTATGACAGATAAAGCTTTCGACACTACAAACAGATACGGAATTGAAGAAAGAAGAAATAAAAAATGGAAAAAACGAAAAGAAAAAAAGAAGAAAAGAAAAAAAGAACAAATTGCTGAAGAAAAGAAAAAAAAAAACAAGAAAAAAGAAAATAAGAAAAAAATATGTTGAACTTTGTTGTGACAGTGGCAATTGGTTTATCTGTGGGATGTGTCATTTGCTTTGTTTGACTGATAGGCCTTCCTCTTCCCTTGTCCTTTCTTTGACTGGATCCCTTTCTCCTTCTCTTGCCTCTGTGAGGTCTGGTTTCCTCCTCCTTTTCTTTACCTCTTTCTTTGCCTTTTGGCTGCGCGCAAGTGGGTCCTTGTGACACACAGGGATGGGGGCAGTCAGCGCTCAACCTGTCATCCACATGGCTGGCCTTGTACGTAAGAGGTTATGAACAGGCGAAGCTTTCCTTCCTTCTTTCCTCGTTTTGTTTTGTCTTTTTCCTCCTTTGCGCGCCGATTCACAGTGTGACAATATATATATGTAGAGAGAGAGAGAGAGAGAGAGAGAGAGAGAGAGAGAGAGAGAGAGAGCTACTGTCTTCCTTCGGAGATGACGCACGCTTATCATGAATGTATACAAGCGATCTTTCCGGTCTGATTCAGTCATAATGAGGGTGCGTTATGATCGGGGGAAGATGGTAGTTCATGTTTAGCTGGTACTTTTATAGGCCGATTGTCATCCCCTCCGTACAACTAGCTGTGTTGCACTATTTGCATGGAATCATGGAGCTATAAACATTAAACGGTAGCTAAGGGGATAAAAGGCGGGCTAGACAAATAGAATTATGAATAGCAGTTAGCTGTGTTGCAGTATTTGCATGGAGCGTTAAACATTAAATAGTAGCTGAGGGAACGAAAGGCGGGCTATACACATGCACTATCAATAGCAGCTAGCTGTGTTGCACTATTTGCAATGAGGCATAAAGTAGCAAAACGACATTTTAAAATGATTAAAGTTCATTAAATAGTATCTGAGGGGATAAAAACACAAGCTACGCAAATGCCAAATAGAGTTATAAATAGCAGCTAGCTGTGTTGCAGTATTTGCATGGAGCTATAAACATTAAATCATAGTTGAGGGGATAAAATGCAGGCTATACAAATAGAACTATAAATAGCAGTTGTTGAGACTACAAAATCGGGCTATCCAAACAGACTAACTATAAATAGCAGCTGTTGAGATTAATTAAACAAAATCGGGCTATCCAAACAGACTAACTGTAAATAGGAGCTGTTGAGATTGATAAATCGGGCTATCCAAATAAACTATAAATATTAAATAGCCGTTGACCAACGAGCCTAGCTCAGTTGGTACACCCATGAACCGTTGAAATACGGACCTGAACTCCAATCCTGCTGGACGTTGATGAATGGAATAAATCATTCTGAATCACCTAGGGCCGCTCCGATCAATGAATATATCACAAGGTCATCACCCTTAAAAAAACAATAAATAAATCAATAAATAAATCAATAAATAAATCAATAAATAAATAAATCAATAAATAAATCAATAAATAAATCAATCAATAAATAAATAAATATAAATAAATAAGAGATCATTCTGAAAGACCAAAAAAAAGAGAGAGGCAGAGAGTCGAGCTGCATCCTCGCCCACATTCTGAGAGAGTCAAGCTTTCAAAAGAAAAGAAGTGTGTGTGTGTGTGTGTGTGTGCGTGTGTGTGTGCGTGTGCGTGTGTGTGTGTGTGTGTGTGTGTGTGTGTGTGCGTGTGTGTGTGTGTGTGTGTGTGTGTGTGTGTGAGAGAGAGAGAGAGANGAGAGAGAGAGAGAGAGAGAGAGAGAGAGAGAGAGAGAGAGAGAGAGAGAGAGAGAGAGAGAGAGAGAGAGAGAGAGTATTAAAGCAAATTGGAATTGTAGAGATATAAGAGCAAATCATGCAAAATATCGTTGGATATTAAGGGTATACTCACACTAGGACTTTTTTGACTCAGCTCTGGACGTTACTGCAGTCAGATGCATTCAGGTTTGGCCGTAATTGCAGTCAGGTACATTCAGGAAAGGGCTAGTGCAAGTATGCCCGAAAAGCCAGCAGATCCTAGTGGTGAAAGTGGCCAGGTTCGTGCCTGCTTAGCATAAAGATATCTTTTCTTTTCTTTTTTCCCCGAAATTCAATATTTATTTCATATAAATCAACTTAGAGGCAGGGGACCTCACATCCATCCCCGAAAAGGTTACTAGAAGCATCATCCTTGGATTAAAAAAAAAAGGAAAAAAAAAGAAAACGAAGCATCATCCAGCTTAGTTTTCATGAAGATATCTTCAGAGGGCTGAGAATGATGCGACACACAAAAAAGAAAACAAAAAAAAAGAAGAGGAAAAGTAACCAATCATGATGCGAGAAAAAAATCAGTGGCAAGATCCGACTACTGGTAGGCTAAGCAGGGAGGATGGGATTTTACCTCACTTAGTAATCTGGACGTGCCTGTGGGGAAGTGCAGAAAATGGCTGTTGATCTGCTTCTCTGCATCTTTGCCTGAAACCCATCCAGATTCGGGCGTTTAATCCAATCGTCTTTGATAATGGGACCTTGCTCAAGGTGTAGCCTGGAAGGAAGTGGTAGCCAGGGCCCCAGCTGCCGACTCGCCCCACCCCCGAAAAGAAAGAGGAAAAACAAGAAAAAAGAAGAATTGGAGTTAACAAAGCCCTGGCTGGTGAGTTCTGCACATGTTGGAATCAAGACATGATGGATGGAATTGTTCATGATTCAGAGTTCAAACTGCATCATGAGCGAGTCCCAAGTCCATACTCACACTATCTCTTCACCTGAATAGAACACATGGTCATTCATTGTAGCTGTATCAGGAGTCTAGACTGAGGATAGAGCCCTACTGTCCGAAATAGGGCCGGTACAACAATAATCAATTGGTGCATTACCAAAGGAGGGGAGGGGGAGGGGGGCGGGAGCAGTATGTGTTTCCGCATTTTTGGTTTTGGAGTTTTAGCAAAACGGTGTACTTCTGAAAATTTTGACTACCAGCTGGCCTAGCTCAGTTGGTGCACCCCTGAACTGTTTATATCATACTTGCAACCGCACGAGCCGCACATTCGTGCGGAGTTCCGTGCGGATTTCCGTGTGGGGGGTGCCTGTTTGGAATTCTGCAGGTTTTTTGTTATTATTATTATTATTTATTTATTTATTTTGGGAGGGGCGTATGACGGGAGGATGGGCATATGGCGAGGAGAGGGGGATATGGAGAGGAGGAGGATGTGGACGAGGAGGAGGATGTGGACGAGGAGGACGATGAGGATAGCGAGGACGAGGAGGGCAACGAGGAGGAGGAGGAGGAGAGATGGGGGAGGAGAAGAGATGGACAGAGGGAAAAGAGGAAGGGCAGGAGGAGGAGGACAAGTGGGAGGAGGAGACATGGATGGCGAGAAGGGAAGGACACGAGGAAGGGAAGGAGACCAGGAGGCATGGAAGACGAGGAAATACGAGGAGGAGGAGACAAGGAGGATGAGGAAGTGGAGGAGGAGGAGGACGAGTCGGAGGAGACGAAAAGGAGAAGGGAGGAGGAGACATGGAGGACGAGAAAGGGGAAGGAGGAGCGAGGTGAGGCAGCACTCCTGCAAAAAAAAATTTCACCGCGCTAGAATTTTGGCGGGGGGTCTCGAACGCACCGTTTCGACCCCCGGCCTTCTTTCTTTTTCCGGAGGGGGGTGATGGGTCGTTTCCCGCACATGTCGTGCACCACATGAGATCGGTTGGGCGCGTGCGCCGTACGTCAGGAACCACGCGCAAGATGTGCGCTCGCAAGTATGGTTTATATATACAGATCATCAGCGGCCAGCGACCTAGCTCAGTTGGTAAGGCACACAAGTGGCATTCAGGAGGTCGTGGGTTCAATCCCCATTCAATTTGGCTTCATGTAGCTTCCTGGGCAAGCTTGGTGCCCGCCACCTAGAGATAGGTCGGTGGTCCCCCCGAGCGGCATTGAGCAGAGACTGCTGATGTTCATAGGGGGAGGGGGCTGGAGGGGAGGCACAGGGACTGTGCAATCCAAGAAGCTCGGTCCTGGTGCTACCGGCTGACTCTTGGCCGGTATTGCCCATCTGATGTAGCAGGTACGTGGCTGCGACGTGGGGCAGCTCCCCATGTTTCCTCGTTGGAGGCTTGAGCATGCATGTGGCTGCTACGGGGTTCCCCGTTATACTATAATGACAATAAAAAAGGGCCTGAAAGGGTGTCCTGTCCAGATTCCACAGGTAATTGAATTGGTTGGGCTTAAAAGAATTATTAGACTCAAAAAAAAAAAAAAAAAAAAACAGACCTGAGTTCGAACTCCAATGGAAAAACAAGAAAAAAAGAAGGTTAAAAAGATTTTCTTTTGATTTTTTTTTTAAAGTAAAAAAGAAAGATAAAAGAAAATCATGACATAGGGTCTCACGCCATCACTCTCAGGGCCGTTGATCATCATAATCTACATCTAAAAAAAGAGGATTCTTGTAAAGTGAGACTTGGGCCCTCGATTTCACATTTTTCAAGAGTGATACTCCACTCCGCTCGACTCTCAGGGGCTCGCTCCACTACTCACCAAATGTGCAAAACGGGAACGAATCATCCGCGAGAACATCAAAAGATACACCGCCGTATTTTTTGTCTTTTGTGCATGTGGTGAGTAGTGGAGCAGGGCCCTCAATCCGACACTCTCATCAATAATATATTGAGAGCTGTTGGAAAGATTTCGAGGAGAGAGATCTTTTTTTTTTTTTTTTTTTAGCTCTCAAATTTCTTGAGAGTCCTCAGCCTGCACCCTCTCGAAAATAGAGCGCCCTGGAAACCAAAGTATGTGGCTTGCAATGGATGCACTTGCCATTTGTGCGGTCCCACAGATGTAGGCTGAGGATTGGCTCTCACCCTGTTGGGTGTCGGGTGTCGGAACGCACAAATGAATTGTGCGTTCATTGCAAGCCACCAAAGTACGCGGCTTGCAATGGATACCCTTGCATTCGTGTAACTGTTTCCACATTCCCGCAGGTGTAGGCTGGCAATGACACATTCCCACCACTATATATGGCTTGCAATGGATGCACTTGCCATTCCTGCTGTCCCACAGATGTAGGCTGAGGATTGGCTCTCACCGTGTCCGGTGTTGGAGCGCACGAATGAAGTGTGCGTTCATTGCAAGCCACCAAAGTAGGCAGCTTGCAATGTGGATGCCCTTGCATTCGTGTAACCGTTTCCACATTCCGGCAGGTGTAGGCTGGCAATGACATATTCCCACCACTATATATGTAGCCTGTGGTGCTCAGAGAAAGGCATGGAGATGTCTGCTCTTTCGCACATCTGCTCTTGCTCTCACCCATGTTTGGAGGATTGGGTACATGTGTGGTGGGAAATTGGGAATGTGTCATTGGCACTCTACACGCTCTGGTTCAGGGCGTATGGTCTGTGTGATTTCTGGGACAAGGAGTTAACTACGTAGTGATCACAGGAAGGATGAGACTGAGCCGTACGGAGGGAGGTGGTCTGTAGCAGAGCGTTTCTGTCTGTGGTTGACAATGTGGTTGTACTGTGATAAGTAAAAGAATCCTCGACTACATTGTTTCAAGGGAAAACTAGGGCGCAGTCAAGGTTTTCAGTTTGAAATGCGCTTCAGTTTCACGGTTTCGGCGAGCGAGCAAATTTTACTCTGAAGCGAGGAGGAAAATCTTGAAGGTATCCAACCCGGCTGTAGGGTTGGGTGGGGATGTGTTGTATTCGAGGGATGCCTGAAGTGGATTTAGAACTGAAAACGTGATTGCGCCGTAGTAACCCCTTGTTACAATTTCCTTCTGTGTACTCACTATAGTAATCAACAGGTGAGGCAGGTAACGCACTTCTTCGGGGTTAGGGCGTTCGGGTTTGTATGGCCCGTCATCACCCGAATAGAACGCCCGGTCATTATACCTGTTTTTTGTGCAATTTTCAGTCCAGATACGGCTAATATAATGACCGTGCGTTCTATTCGGGTGAAGAGTCTGAAGACGGTTACCGTAGCCGGAGAGAAGGTAGAAGATTCCTCAATAGTACCCCCCCCCCCCATCTTCCCTCCCTTCTTTCACAAGGCTTATGGCTTGACATCATGGTTGACTGGGTCAGGATTAGAAATGGCTCTACTGCTTCCACGGAGGCAGCAAAGGTCTTGTTGCAGAACAAATGGTCTTCCCCCTTCAAATGGGCCTTTTTTGAGCCATTTGAAGGGTGCTGATTTCTCAGAGGGTAACAAGCTGTTTTACAGGGGGAAAAGAGAACAAGCTGATTTCTCAGGGTCCATTCAATGATGATATCTCAAGGCTGTCGCCCTTTTTAAAGAGGAAGATAAAAAAAGAACAATTTTCAGTGATGGAAGGGAGGGAAGACATTCAGAAAGTGACCATTAAACCACTACTGCCTCCCCTTTGGAAAACTGTGCCGTTTGACGTGAAAGTCGATGGCATACAACGCGACTGTCAAGCGCAAGGCTCAAACCAATGCGCGTAAAGAGGAAAGTTCAGTACGGAACTGCACGACCCAAGAGAGCGAGAGAGAGAGAGAGAGAGAGAGAGAGCACCATGAACCTCGCTTCAGAAAGTTATAACAGCGAAAAACTTGGAGCGAGGTCGGCGACTCGGCGATACTCCCGACATGTTTCGGCCACCTCGCCGAAATGGCCATCCTCAGGGGATGATTACGCTTGTGAGGTTATTGCCCGTAGCTTCTTAAGTACTAACCTCATAGTGAATATCTCTCCGTCACTTAAAAAAAAACACAGTTTCCCATGGGACATGAAGTACTCCAGAATGATCTTCTGCTAAACTTTTTTTTAGATCAATTTGACCAAGGGCTATAGTAGAACCTAAGAAAGCTGTAACAATACCAATGCATGTAATTACATTCATTATGCAAGGAAACATCTGGAACAAAGGAAATAAATGAGCTACAAGAAATATACCTGCAGCAACCATGGCGTAGGTTTTCCATTGCATCTGGTAGCCAATATATGCGAAGGAAACTGAGCTGATTTTGTTATAGGTCCACAAAAAAGAAGAAAAGAACAAAAAATAAAAAAATACAAATAAGAATTATTATTCGAAAGAATCTTTTCAGTACGTTTAGTGACAGTAAGAAAATCAAAGCTATTTGTAAACCAATAGAATCCTAAGATTCCTAAAAGCAAACAAAAATCTCCTATTCGATTAGTTATAAAAGCTTTTTGACATGCACTAGCAGCGTTAGGTCTAGTAAACCAACAACCTATTAATAAATAAGAACACATACCTACTAGTTCCCAAAAATATATATATTTGAAATAAATTAGGACTTAGAACAAGTCCTAACATAGATGCTGTAAATAGACTCCAATAAGCAAAAAATCTGACATAACTCTGATCATGCGACATATAACCATGGCTATAGGACATAAGTCACATAACTAAAAGTTTGGTACTATGGGACAAAAAAAAGAATACTATCCCAACCGAGGTGAACAAGCTATTCAACAACAAGACATCAGGAAAAAAAAAGCTACAAAATTATAGCATTGATTTTGTATGTATTTTCTGTGGAAATTGTCTTGAATATTGTCCAACTAATTGTTTATCTATGACTGAAGAGTATGAGCTTTCTGTATATGATCGACATGAACTCAATTATGATCACATAGCCTTGGGACGGTTACCTTTTAATTCTTTTCAAGATGCTTTAAAGCATCTTGAAAAGAATATGAGAACATTCCATTGATTGAAAATCAAAGATTTTAATTTGATCTTTCTAATGAATAGTCATTAATTCAAAAAAGAAGAATCTAATAATCTATATAAAAAGATAATCTATATAACTTAAAGAAATCGAGAAGAATCCAGTGCGATAGGTAGGCAGGAAAAGAAGCGGGAGCGAAGGTCAGGGCTGAAAGAACCCTACCAACAGGATCGCAGACTTAAGGGAGATGTAAGCATGGGAATGGTGGGGCGTAGGCAGGAGACAAGCGGGATTGACCGGCAGGCACAAGCGGGAGCGGGAAACAGATGTGCAGAAATGGGACGACATCTACGTACGGGCAGAGAGGTAAGGTAAGTGGAGGGAAAGAGACATGAGGAGAAAGCGTGGTGGGGAAGTAGGATCGTAGCAGAAGGAAGGTTAGATCTGCAAGTTTTACCTCCTATGTGATGGCCGCAGAAGAAAAAACTTCTTTCATGAGATGGAGACAGGCAGAGACCAGAGATTGGGTGAAAGGTGGATCGAGAGGGAAACTGCCAGAAATCGCCTACACAGTCGAGAGATACGAGAGCAGGAAATCGGCGGGGCACCGAACAGGAAAAATTTATGAGACCCAGTAGTCCTTCAGCCCGAGTATTGCTTACCACGCCCCTCTAAATTTTCTATGAACAAACGGACCCAACCATCCCAGCACCCCTCATTTTTTGCTGAGAAATCTACCAATGCTTTCATGAACATCCAACCGGGAAAACGTTTCAGTCTGAGCTCGCGCTTTAAAGATGGCAACTTGAAGCATTGCCCCCCACTCCTCTGGAATCGGAGGAGTGGTCCTGGATCCGGCTGATGGCTGAGATGGCATTTGATAACTCCAATCTTCTGTACTTCTGTACGTCGGGTCCGTACGACCAGTGATCTTGCGTAGACTGGAATGTGATCCCATCTTTGTCCCAGATGTCGTGCCGATTCTTTGTCAAGGCCTCGCAGCGGGCCCAGGAATTCAAAACCCCCTTCCCAGTCGTCTGTCTTAACTAAAGTAAGATCGCTATTATAGATGAGACGAAAATTAGAGAAGATGTTACTGGTTCGGTCTAGGACAACCTGGGAAGAGTTTGGGAGGACAAGGAATAGTGCTACATCATCTACGAGCCTAAATCCGGCCACCAACCGACGATTTTTTTATTCTTTTCCTAGAGAATTAAGGAAGCAGTATTCATGGTGAGCGCAAAGTAAGCAAGCAAGGGAGGGGCTGGAGCTTTTACCAATGGAATACCTACGGTCTGTCGGATAATGAAGGAGGAGATCTTGGAGAAAGAATGTTGCACTTCAAATTTGACACAGTCGATGAGCAGAGAAAAATTAATCCTGACCCAACCATTTTCACCATAACCTTTCCCAAGCATAACCCCTTTACCTCGTGTAGACTTTTACCCTGTGTGTCGTTTGGCCTCCTGCGGCGAACCGCTGGGTGGTTGACTCTTTTTTTTCTTTTTTTTTACAGAAAAAAAAATCTTATCATCGTATTAATTCTCAGAGATTGAGGCCGGGGACCTCACAACTCAACCCGCAAATTACTGAGAGCATTACTCAGCTTAGCTCATGAATGAAATAACTGAATAAGTCTGAAATCAAACCCTGCCTTGCAATAGGAGCTCTATTGTAATTCTGCTGTGGGTGTACCTCACATGTCTGAGCTCCACAGGCCTAAAAGTCCGGCGTGACCCCGACCTATCTCGGACGGCGGAACATTCAGTTCCCCTCAATTAATGGCTCTCCCCTCCCACCTCCCTCTATTTGTACTACTGTGGCCAAATGAAGAACAACCGAGGGCCAGGTTTTTTTTTTGAAACACCCCCGCCAGTGTTAGTGCTGCTGATAAGAGCAGACACCACTAACACCTGGGTCGGTTGTGAGGAATCCCCTCTCCTTTTAAGCCGAACACAGGCTTATTCCGGTGGTTGTAGAAATTCTAATAATGCTGAATCTTCTGGGCGGTCTATTTGAAAGTTGTAAGTTCTTCAATATGCAGGTTGTCCCTTCGGGATTGCAGAACAGAAGAAAAGATAAAGTTCCACGATTCCATCAGAATTTCCCAGCAGTACGGAGCACTCCATTTCTTTTTAAACCTTTCTACTTTTAAGTTTATTGCTAGCTCTAGAACCTTTAATCTTTCGCCAGTCCGCTAAAATAAGGTTTCTAATTCCTTGGAGCATAGGAAACTGAACTTCCTCATCAGAGAGAGGGGACAATTGAAATCTGTCCTTGTTCCTTGCCATCCAGTGAACCCATAAGCCCATCACCCGAGCAAAATCCAGGGTGGGTATGAAGAGACAGAAGCTTTGTGCCTATCTCCCTCGATCAAGCCTTCTTTGTGCCGTAGAATATTACTGCAGTCTTCTGATTATGCTGGTGTCCAGATAGACTTCCGCCATTCCCAGAATCGCTGAGCTCGTGGACAAGACCACAAGATGTGGCAGATATCCTCTATAACCGTTGTGGTCACAGGAGGTGGCACGAAACATAGAGACCTGCATTCCTTTCGTAACGTACCATTTACTGGAGGGGATGCACAGCATATGGATGATCCATAGTAAACCTGCAAGCTTGACTTCAGGAATTGATCGGATGGATTTGCCAAAGGTACATCATTGCTCAAAGTGTAGAGAGGTAAACCCTTCTGCTGAAGAAAAATATCCCAGTTAGCTTTGAGCCTTTGACCGAACATGCTACCCTACTGGCCTTTGATTGGATTTTGTGCCCTGTGGAGACTGTGTAGTCTAGTAAAGGGAAATCACTCTTGTCCAGCGCTGATTGTTTCCATCCGAGAGCAAGTGGATGTACCTTGGCTTTGAGCAATTGTAAACCATTGAGACAGAGCTTTGGTAGCAGTATTTCCTTACCCTGAGACAGCCCTGCTGATCCAACCTGGGCTCCGTGTTCCTTGCATAGCCTACAGTGATTGCCGTATTAGGGGTTGTGTTATTGTTCATGCGGAGGGGGCAAGGTTATCGATCCTGTAACCCGCACCAGTTTGCCACAAGTCCAATTCCTGCCAGGGAAGACCTCCGGCCCATCCCCCCTTTCGTCCTCAGCCGGTTAGTATTAGTCATGAGTTATGATCCCAGGCCAGTCCCGAACCAAATGTTTCCACAGATCCACCCTAGGCAATGTCTTACCTAAGCCAACTCTAGACTAGCCAGTGTGCCACTCCAGGCTAGTCAGGAGCCGAATGTTTCCTCAGAGCCACCCTAGGCACTGTCTTGCCTATGCCAACTCTAGACCAGCCGGAGTACCTATCGGGATTATGTCATGGTTGGATTATATGGTCCAGGCTAATCTGGAACCGAATGTTTCCACGGAGTCACCGTAGGCAGTGTCAGTACCTAAGTCAACTCTAGACTAGCCTAAGTGCCACTCCAGACTAGTCCGGAACCGAATGTTTCCTCGAAGCGTGTCAGTACCTAAGCCAACTCTAGACTAGCCTATGTGTCACTCCAGACTAGTCTGGAACCGAATGTTTCCTCGAAGCCACCCCATGCAGTGTCTTATCTAAGCAAACTCTAGATCAGCCTGTGTACCTAACAGGGTTATATTAGGATTGGATGTTATTTCACCAAGATTTCAATTGTGAAGTTATGGATTATTTTTATGATTCGCAGGGAAGATGGGTTTGGGTGAAGGTTATTATTGATAATGTTGAATGGTTTTTTATGTCGATTTATGCACCGGTGGAACAAAGTGCAATCAGACTCGTTTTCAAACACACTTTTCATGCATGTAAACAGCAACGCAGCATACTGGCGACATGCGCCCACTCAAAACTCAGAGATATGGCTTTCAGATACGAGTTCACTCTCAATTAGCTATGGCGACTTCAGCGTCCAAACATCTCACTGTTCACATACACTGGATCACCCTGGATATCCCACACGCATCACTCTAACACTCGAACACACACACACACACTCACTACTAA
>BFEA01000063.1:2669409-2680312 GCA_003427395.1 Chara braunii
ATCTCCCTACAGCCTACAACCTACGACGACCTACTTACCACTGGCTATCGTGCAGGTCACGGGTTCAACTCCAGGGAACTGTGCAGATACTGTACACAGGTAAGCTGAGGTCAAGGGATCGACCCCTGGGATCTGCATCGGCTACTGTCAAAGGTGAAAACTGTTTCAAAAGGGAGCGACAAGTCTTTTTGGAGCAACCTTGCAGCGGATCCCTCACTAGATTCCTCTTAACGGTACAGGGAATTGGCAGGAAGCTAGACGATTCAAAAGTCGATGTGTGATATCGATCACATAGGCGTTTTCCAGAAACGATATATACTTGGACATCTGCCTCCGCCTCTTACACCCACCTGATGGCAAGGAAGAGACTGGCTGGTCCGCTCTGACATTTGGAACAGGGTTAGGGATGTTTTAATACAAGCAGACCCGCTTCCAGATCACAGTCCAGCAACCTTGAATATCCTTTTGGGAAAACCGTCTCAGCCCCATAGGGACCTACCTCATATTCAGGTCCAGATTCTGGATGATCTGGGTGTCAGAGAAGGGATTAACGAGTTCCGTAAAGATTGGGAGGAGGCTAGAGGAGATTATCCTAATTTAGAGGATTGGTTTGATAGGGGTATCAAATGACACAAGACCCATAGGCAGAATACCAGATGACACAAGACCCATAGGCACTCTCCTATTGGTTGGAAATGAGGGATCACCAACTTAGCCCTTGGGAAGGTTTCCAGATCAAAAGGAAAGAGGAATGACCAAACATTTTTTTCCAAAAATAAAAAAAGTCGTTCTTTCATTGTTGAACTCTCTCACCCCTTTGACAACTCCCTACCTACAGCAACGGAACCAGATGATCTTTGTAATTATTCAGTACTTTTTACAAAAAGGTACTTTCTACCGAGAAAATTCAGGGGGAACCTTTAGTCGGACCCGACGAAGAGGAGAGGTTGTGGGATGTTGTTATGAGCCAAATAACACCATCACAACAACAGACCTTGAGGAGGAAATCTCCTTGGAGGAACTTACGGCTGTCATGAAAAGCGTGGGCACTGGGAAATGTCCCAGTCCAAACGGTCTCCTGGTAGATTTCGTTCAGAAAACGTGGCAGATTTTTTGTCCTGTTTTGCTGGAACTTCTCAATAGAGTAATTTAGGGGGAGTAACTTAGGGAAAGGTATGATGGAAGGAGTGATTACCTTCATCTAGAAGAAAAATGACAGGACATACGAAACTCCAGACCAATCACATTACTCAATGCATCTGGGAATATCCTAGCTAAAACTCTTTCTACGCGTATTGCAAACATTTTACCGAGGCTAGTACACCAGGACCAATCCGGTTTTGTCACAGGCAGATTTGTCCTAGATACGTAATGACTATAGTGAAAGCTATGGAGGTCATTGATCATAGGCGTTCTACAGAGGTCATTCTACTCGTAGACTTTGAGAAGGTCTATGATAGAGTTAACTGGGATTTTGTGCTGCAAGTATTGGAGAGAAGAGGTTTTGGTCGGTTTTTCTGCAATTGAGTTAAAAACTATATACAGGGTCAATTGTCTCTAGAGTGTTCAACAGTAAGAGGTATCTTTTCGAGCTTTCCTGATCTCTTCGCCAAGGGTGTCCACTTGCTACACTACTATACTTGCTACACTACTATATGTGCTTCAACAGGAAGCCTTGGTGGACTTGATATGTAACTCCCAAGCCAAGGGTCTTCGCCTCTCGTAGGCTTACCAATTGCAGACATCCGCCTTGGCGGATGATCTTGCGGTAATCTCAGGAAACACAGAGCAATCACTCTGTGCAATCTGAGGTTCACTGGATGTATTCTATAATGCCTCGGAAGCCAAAGTCCGTCGGGATAAGTCCATAGTCCTAACAAGGGATGATTCGCCACTAGCTATTGATCTTGGTATGGAGGTCAAAGATAGGGACCGCTCTGAACGGTTCCTTGGGATTGAAGTATCATATGGGAATAATGGGATTAAACAGAACCAGATAATTGTGGACAAAGTCGCCAAACGTCTCTCTACATGGTAAAAAATCTGGTCTGTCTCAAAATCCATGGTGCGAATTTGATTTACCTCGTAAAAAGTTATGAAACATAGACCTGAAGAAATTGAAACACAAGTGGTTGTTACCAAGGCAGCCCCCCATGAACCAAGAAAGCAACCAAGCACGCGTGCTACTAAACTACCCAGTAGATGTAAGACTACAACAACTAAATACATATTTCAAATCTTTTTTTTTGATTGACGATCGTGATAGTTGATTCCATAGACACTCTTGAAAATCAATCATCGAACACGCAGATGGGCGTCCCGTCGTGTTTTGCATGATTGAGTTTGTTTAGTTTGAAATCAAGCTCACTTTAGGAAAGGCCATTAGTACTACGGTCCTTTCAACTATATGGTATCCATGGTGGCACTTTTGACAGGCACAGAATGGCGTCTCGGACAATACATCATGACCTATTTATGGAAGGGGACTATTGAGAACGGCAAGGCTCTTTCTAAAATTGCATGGTGGAAGGTCACTCAGAAGAGACATGAAGGGGGCCTAAGAGTGCTTGATCTGTTTGCTCAGAACATAGCCCTAGTCCTATTCTCATGAAGGCATGGGACCTCAACGACCCAGAAACAGTCTGGTCTTGCCTGTTCATGAGAGGCTTCCTAAACATGAGGATTAAATTGAAGGTGTGGGCCCGTATCCGGAAGGCTTGGAACAATCTTCTCCCCTCGATGATCAAATGCCCTGAAACTGCAGAGGAAGTCTTGTGGCAGAACATTTTTCATAACTCCGCAATTAGAGACAAGGATGGCAATAGACTAGCTTTGTCTTACTCCTGCTGGAAATCTTGGGCACGTAGAGAGATCTCATCTATCAGACATCTATAGGACGAAGATAAATGGGAGATGGAAGAACGTTGAAGAACTGAGCCCAAAGCTGGTGCATTTGCATAATATCAAAGCGAATCTGAAGAAGGTTATTGATGCCATCCCGCGAGGCTGGAAACACCTGCTGGAAACTAACGGTTTGCGAAAGGGTGCCTATTTGACCGAAAAAGGGGATGAGGGCTTAGTCTTCAGGTTAGTGGATATCCTTAACGATGGCAAATGCAAGTTGTATCCTGGAGAGGCAACTTACAGGGGAAGCTGACAGAAGTGGAAAAATCGGAGGAAGCAGTGGACAAACTGGATTATACATAGATAATAGAAAAGGAAACAAGGACCTTGGTCAGGGTAGAACCAATAGACACTGCCTAGGGAAGGCTCTTAAGGAATATTCGTTGTCTGACCAACCTGGGCTGGTGCTCATAGGACGAAAACAAAGTGTATAGAACGTTCATGCTTGGTGACCGAAGTGCCCGTGCGACAAGGCTCGCTTGATAGTGGTTCAACTACGACTGGGAGAGGTTTATCCTGGCGTAGCGCTGGTGCCTGCAACCACTGTCCGGTATATCCGAGGTAGGACCAACAAGTGCCCCCGTAGATAGGCAAGCAAGTGGCATTCAGGAGCTCGTGGATTCAATTGCCACTGACCACCTACGACATTCTTCATGCCAACCAACTAAGATAGTTGGCTTGCTCCCCCCCTTTCGGTATTGGTAGGGTCTTTGGCCATCACTGATGTGCGCGCGTGTGCGTGTGGGTTTTGTGTGGTGTGTGGGAGAGTACTGGCCATAGACACTGCTGTTACTCGATGGGGGTGGGGGAAGTATATGGGAGGCAATATCAGGGGCTTTGACAACAGTGGCCATTTGTTTCCCTCCGTCATCTAGTCCGACACTCGTCGCCCACGAGTTTGACCACCAAGAAGCTCGACGGGTATATGTAAGGGCAATGGTGGGGGAAGAGGAAATTGGCATTGTGAGCATCTATGGCCCGAATCACCCGCTGGACAGGGCACATTTCCTCCACCGGTTGAGCCAGGAGCTGGCTATGGGTCCACCTCTGGGTGTGGCGGGCGACTTTAACATAACCCCTTACCCCCTTTTGGATTGACGATCTCCCTCCACAACACGAAGCCAAGACCTGGCTCGTGACTGGTGGGCTCTAGATTTGGACATGTTAACACGATTCATGACTGGCCCTGCAACTTAAAGATGCCTATAGAATGCTGCACTCATCCAAAACGCGCATATACCTGTGTGAGATCAAGAGGAGCAGCAGGCACACAACTCTAGAATCGACCTTTCCGAAGAAAGTCAGGGCCCTATCAGTGGCTGATATTATGCCTTTTAGTGCCTGCAGATCCTTCGATCATCGAGGGATAGTCATGGGTCTTTCTTTTCACTATCCGATAGAAAAAGGCCTCAACTCTTACAAATTCAACTCCTCGCTCCTTAAGCTTCCTGCCCTCAACACTTTGGTCAAAGATTTTTGGGAATATTGGGAAACGATACAACAAACCACCTCAACGGTGGACTGGTTCAACGACGGGTTGCGTAGTTGAGGGAGAAAATTAAGAAATTCTCTATTAACTACGCACGACAACGCAAAGCTGTTTTAGACAGTTTGCTAAAAGAGTTGGGATGAGACAGCAAACTGCAGACTGACCCCTTGGATGACACGACCTACCACAGGCTACAGGCCGCCAGGGATCAGATGCAGACTTACTTAGGCAAGTGACTGTCCTCTCACTCTGCCTTGACCATTCCCTGGCGGATGCGACCAATTCATACACTATAGTGGACTACGCCGTGCAGTTCTACCAAAAGTATATGCCTTTGCATCCGGCCAAAGGGGGGTGCAACGACTGACTCTAGCCAAACAGACAATGGTCCAACATCTCCCAACAATGTTATCATCAAGCCAAAGGGAGCAGTTGGAGGCGCCATTAACCACAAACGAATTGCTAGAGGCTCTGAGGGGGATGGAGGGACGAAAAGCCCTCAGGCCTGGATTCCTTCCCGAAGGAATTCTGGATCCGGTATTGGGACATCTTCCAAAAAAGTATCGACAACTATGTGCATGCGGTTCAGGAAGAGGGGACTTTCGGGAGTGTGATCAGCCAAGGGGTTACCACACTGCTCTACAAAAAGGGGATAAAGCAGACGTCAGCAACGATCCCCTAATCATGCTCCTCCCCCCCCCCCTATAAAATGGTGTCAAAAGCCTTGATGAATCGGCTGCTGCTGCACATGAACCACCTAATCTTTCAAGACCAAACCGGTTTCATGCCACAAACGAACATTCAAGACAGTGTGCTCCTTGTGAATGAAACCATCAAGTATGCTCAGCAACATCGAGAGGAAGTTGCGGTCCTTTTTATAGATTTCGAAAAGGCGTATGACCAAGTTGGCTGGGACTTCTTGGATTGCTGCCTAGGAAAAATGAATTCCGGGCTGGGCTTCGGGGCGTGGATGTCTATAATGCACAGATCCGCTACTACAAACATCATGGTTAACGGGCATCTGTCTCCACCACTCGGGCTCCAGCGGTCGGTCCTCCAAGGGGACCTGGTGACCCGCCTCCTCTTTGTGTTAGCAATGGAGGCATTGACAACAATGATAAGGGCCAACCTTGAGATATAATGTATAGACATTTCGGAATTACCCCCCCATATGGTGTCGGTCACGTCTCTATTCGCTGACGACCTTACAATCCTCATTAATGCCTCGACTACTCAAAAGTGCTAACAAAAACTATCCAAACGCTCGCAGTGGAGGCGGACATGAAGGTCAACTGGGGAGACGAGGCCATTAGAATTCTTGGAATCCGCTTGACAGCCCTAGGCCCCCCAATGGACCATGTCTAGGCCCTGGTCCAAACAACGCTCCAAAGGTTGGCCAGATGGGATGGACGACATACATTGATAGTGGGGAGAGTGCTAGCAATTAATAATGCCATACTGACCGTAATTTGGTACAAAACAGCCTTCTAGGAAATCCCCCAAAACCAGCTTGCGCACCTGCTGAACGATGTCGGCCTACTTATTGAGGAACGATCACAAGTTGACCAAGTGCATCAAGAGGGTGGCATGGAAATATGTGTCCCAGCCGAAGAGGGTCTGTGGTTTGGGCATATTAGATCCGGGAGATGAGATCAAGGCCCTGATGTTCAAAATCATAATTCGCCTCTTGCTAGCAAATGACGTATCATGGCTGCCGCTGGCGTACATACATCTGGCAAACCTGGCCCCTCCCTCCCATCCGATCGCTGCGGTCCATCCTCTTAAAAGGCTAACAAATGGGACTTGGACAGTGACAGGCCCACCGCGTCACAGGCGGGATGGAGCTGCCCGTAATAATCTTTTTTCGGACCTTAAAGATGACCCGCTGTGGACCAAAATGATGCACTTATGGAGGCAGATGGGTCAACCAATAAATCCCCTCTCCTTAGATGGCAAAAGATATGGAGGCAGCCACTCTTTGGGAACCCGAATGTATGCGATGATACTTGGATGCCCCTCTCCTTGGCAGCCAACTCTCACTGGCTTACATGGGTGAGGAATGACATTTACACGGTGGGAGACCTCTATGATAGCCAAAGGGGAAGGCGAAAAACCGCCCAGCAGCTGCGGCTGAACCTGACACGCGTGAGGAAAAGCTAGGAGAAGTATGGCCGCATTCACATGGCCATCCCGACCACATGGATGACTGCCCTGCAGGACGGTCCTTTGATCCGCAGTCTGGACTAGGTCATACACAGCGATCGGAACACCATCCCCATGACCATCTTTGGGGTGGGTTACTTCAGAGTGAGGGTGGTGGGGTTGGACGACACAGGATACTGCGCCTACGAAATGGCCACCCCGTTGTGTGCACACTGCACTCCCGTTCGACACAGACTAATGGGAGTGGAAAGGGCGAGATCCCACATCGATATGGCAGTATTTGGTGGGACAAGGATACAAACATGCACAACACCACGTGTCTCCACACCGTTAGTCCAAAACCGGTGGAAAAGGGACTGGCCAGTACTTGAAATTCACCTGCATTGCATCCCCTGGGCCACCTGTTATGCTCCTGGTTGCTTGTTGTCAAATGACTAACACTCGCTTAGGTAGACTTCCAGTTATGCCCGTACATACACAAAAGGAAGGGGAGAGGATGAGAGAATCACACCGCACAGGGAGAGATAAACACAGTGGAAGACTTGACCATGCAATATGACAGAAAGCACTTACAGTGCAATTCGCTCCACAAAATCCTCACAACCAGTCACAAAGGAAAGCCGAGTAGATCACATCCAAGAAACAATGAAGCAATGATAGTCCAAACCCAGTATCAACACTGTTTATGAAACTCAGTCTCGAATTGCTAGAATAACCCCAGAACTATGGTGCGCTGCTCAGAAATGAGCAGCGCTTCACTCTCCACACCCCGAGTAACCGCCAAATCACCCTTGAGACCTTGAAACAACCAGCGCCACCCAGATACGACTCCCAGAGGGGAGCGCGGCCCTGAAACAGGCCTCTGAGGCCAAGCGCTTCTCAGAGGATGAAGAAGAAGACCAGCGCTAGAATGTCTGATGATGATGAAGTGTCGGATGACTTTGGGTGGAAGTTTGCAGCAACGTCACCTCTCCTTGCAAGATGATATCCGAGGAAGAAGCTGCAACTATGGCTGCAGTGCCACACACCCTGTAAACCTACTCTTGAGGAGGGTTCAACAGGGCACCAACTTCTCCTGCCTCCAGCAGACTTCAGATAGCTCGGACCTCTGGCAGCCCCTTGTGCTGTCAGAGTACAACGTTAGTCCCAACTATGGATGACACTCCGCAGGTACAGCTATGGTCGTCTTCTCCAACGCTGAAATTGTCACCACCTCCAGTTCACGCGTTTTGCAGCAGCGATGTCCACGTTACCCATTGCCAAAAGCCCTGAACCGATGTCCTCATCCTATCTATATTCTACACTAGCCTAGACTCGACCTAGATCAGACTGACTGGACCGACCAGTACCGTTTCAGTTTCGGCCTCTAGGGCCTCTCCCTACCCGGCTATAGGCTATAGGACCGTCTATCAGCTTAGGCCCGTAGGGCCTGTCTGTCCTAGGGGTAGCCCGGGCCTGCTATCCGCAGTTAAGGTAGTTGTAGGTAATTTCAGTTAGTATGGGCCTGTGTTTCCTCAAACTTACAGATATGTCCCTCAAGAATTTTCCCTATAGGTAGGTCTCTCGGTTAGCCCTCAACCAAACAAAATTACGAATCTATCCTACCTATAGTACAACCTCGATAAGAGAGGCTACAGGCAACCAAGAACCAGCTAGTCATTGCAGACTTACCCTCCCTCGGAGCGAGGACCTCCAAGCTAGGGGCGTAGGCGTGGAGAACGTCGAAGGGGTTCTCCCTTCTGTGTTGCCTTATATTTGAGAACAACAGACTTAGCAGTTTTAAGAAGTTCCTTGCGAGTAAGCCAGTGATCTTTAGTATGCGGCTGGTAGGAAAACTTCACAAGGTATTCTTTGTTTGTGCTTGTACCACTCTCATCCTCACTTGATTCCACCTCATATCCCTTACTAGGGATCAGAGGACCAATCTGAGGAGGCATGTCTGGGAATGCGTCAGCTAATGTGAATGACAACAACTTAGATGCATGGAAGACAGGGTAGGTTTGTAGATGCAGAGGGACATCCACTGTACAAGATGGTCCAAAAGGATCAGCTCCCACTGTATCTAAGACCTGCCATGGACCCATGTATCCTGGCAACAGCTTCGGCGAAATGTCCTCCTCTCGTGACAACTCAGAACTGAGTACCCACACCCAGTCACCTGTGCGAATAGTAGAATGACGTCTGTGCCGGTTAGCCTGCTAAATCATAGCCTTTTGAGCTTTCAGCAGGTTGGCAAGGACGCGCTCAATGTCCACACGGTAACGCCTGGTGACCTTTGCAGTTCCCGGTGTCAATGTAGGGGTAGCCTTATCGATGATGTCATCGAGAGGTTGTCGTGGCTCACGACCCCAATGTACCCGGTAGGGAGTCAAGCCTGTAGAGGAGTGTACAAAAGTGTTATACACAAGTTGTGCATGACCCAGATGGAGATCCCAGTCCTGCTGGTTTGAACTGATCACAGGACGCACCAGCTGGAATAGAATCTGGTTCATCACTTCGGCCTGACCATTGGCTTCAGGATGACGTCCAGATGTCATGTCCAGACGAGAATGAGGGTAATCCCTGCAGTAGGATTGCCATTCATTGCTGCAAAATTTGGGATCTCCGTCACTAACTAGAGAGGTGGGTGGTCCATGATGTGTAACCCACCTGTCGCAAAATCAGCCATCTCCATCCCCTGCTTGCGGAGGTGGAGGTGCACCATTTTAATGCAGTCCTCTCCAAGCGAGCCAGGATGACACTCACCTTTACATCCTCATCACATTTTAACCTACTCAGGTAGGTTCGCCGTGCAGTGACCCAATCTGCCACATCCACCTTTGCGTCCTCGTGAGCGAAAATAGGTGGTGGCGTCAGCTTGGGCCACTGCATGTCAAATGGTGTTGAGGGTTGTGAAGGTGTTGTTGACTTGGGTGTAGAGGGAGGGGATGTGTGTCTGGATAGTGGGGAATGCTGAGGTCTTGCTTGAGAGGGCCCAGGAGATGGAAAGGCAGTCTGGTAAGTGGGATTTGAAGATGGACGAAGAGACGGTCAAGTTTGGAAGAGATGTCTTTCAACTCCGTTCTATGCTCAGCCATACTCTCCTCCAGAGTGGTAATCCTGGCATCCCAGTTAGTAAAATAGGATTGATGAATTTCATCCTACAGGAGGACGAATTCAGCGATGTCCTTATTGTACTGGCTGGAGCTGCTATTTACCTTGACCTTCTCCACATTTGCTGCCAGTTCCCGCCTCCTAGTCTCCTTCCTGGCGGCTTCCTTTTTCCTTTTTAACTCTGCCTTTAGAGCCTCAACAGCCTGTGCCTGTTAGCGCAATGTCTCCTCCTCAGAACGCAGTTCAGCCTCTACAGGGTCAAGAGGGATATGAGGCTTCTCCTCAGAAGCCTCTCCCTTTTCTGCCCCAGACATTTTAATTTGCCCACAATACAGAAAATAAAAATAAAAATAAAAATAATCAGAAGACAGAGATGGAAATAACAGGAATTCAGTTTTCTCTGCAGTACTCACTTAATTGTTGTCACCTGACTAGAGAGAGAAAGTTGGTTAGTTTGAGCAAGTGAGTGCTCAGTCTCTGCAGACCGCTTGAGGGTCGAGGCCAATTTACAGTATACTCGACAAAAATCAATTTCACGATTTTCCCTTTACTGCCCTGACACAGCAATTGCATGCAATAATTGCAAGTCCTGTATCAATTTCCAGGAAGCAGTCCTGGACTGATTAGTATTAGTAATTAGAGAGAGTGACCAATTAAGGATAAACAAGAACCTACTGATGACCAAGATGTAGCGATTTACCAGGCACCCCATATTTAGACTTACCCTACTGACTTCACCACTGTATGACCCTGTATGCCATACCCAAGGTATGGCGAATTACAAAAATCACTGTAACTCACTCAAATCATCAAATCTCACTGTGCGATTTCAAACACAGACTGTATACTGAATTCTGATTTACCAGGGACTGACATAATTGAATTCTGATGGACAAAATCAAAGTTATGACTGACCCTAGTCTAGCCAAGCTTCAGTTATGGCAACGCAGAATTCGAATTCGCTCTATCATTGACAACAGGACCCTGAATCATCCAATTCACTGTACAGGATGAATCACAACACTATAAAGCAATCACATGTGAAATTTGAGTCAAAGAGGAGGTCAAACAGGGTTAGTAGAAGTCAAAGAAGATAGGTAGGAAAAAGTGGATATGGTTGTCCCACAGTTTGAATTTCTATTTTCAATTGTCAATTAATTGACAGACCATATTTCGCTATTCTAAAATAGCCCCAGAATCGCCACACAGAGTAGAGTAAGGAACACACTTACTTCAGGAATGACAGACCATATT
>BFEA01000063.1:2680397-2697814 GCA_003427395.1 Chara braunii
CTTACTTCAGGAATGACAGACCATATTTCGCTATTCTAAAATAGCCCCAGAATCGCCACACAGAGTAGAGTAAGGAACACACTTACTTCAGGAATATCTCTGAAGAAGCTGAATGAAAACTTGGCTAAGGGCTGTTTGTTCAGACCCATCTCGCCAATCTCATCTCCTGATTGTTCCCCGTGTTCCCACGTACCAAAATTCTTGAAACTTGGTGATCCAGTAGTTCTCCCCGAGACGCTTCACCCTCAACTGACAAATTCAATGAATCCGGACTCCCAGGTACTAATAACTGAGAAACTCAGTGCAACGCTGCTCCAACCTGCACTTCGCTGCTTGGAAATTGGGGATCCTGACCCAATTCCGGAATCACCTCCTCCTCCTAGGATCACTTCCCTACCAATCGCCAGTTTCCAGATGAGTCGCCAGGCTAAAAATAGCCACCTCAGAGCCTCCCAGGCCTTTGAGCATGAATCGCCACTCACTCCTGCATAACCCTAGACAGGAGTGTGTCACCCTCTTTCCAATACCTCTCGCCACACACTCACACACTCACCACCACCAACCTCACTGACAACAACCCTGAAGATGACAAATCGCCATAAAACCGGACTCCAGTATCTCGCCAAATGATGGTGGTTGCTCCAACTCATCAATCACACCACTGTCTGGATCCAATCGCTCTGATACCAACTGTTATGATCCTGGTTGCTTGTTGTCAAATGACCAACACTCGCTCACATAGACTTCCAGGTATGCCCATACATACACAAAAGGAAGGGGAGAGGATGAGAGAATCACACCAACAGGGAGAGATAAACACAGTGGAAGACTTGACCATGCGATATGACAGAAAGCACTGACAGTGCAATTCGCCCCACGGAATCCTCACAACCAGTCACAAAGGAAAGCCGAGTAGATCACATCCAAGAAACAATGGAGCAATGATAGTCCAAACCCAATATCAACACTGTTTATGAAACTCAGAGTCTCGAATTGCCAGAATAACCCCAGAACTATGGTGCACTGCTCAGAAATGAGCAGCGCTTCACTCTCCACACCCCGAGTAACCGCCAAATCACCCCTGGAACCCTGAAACAACCAGCGTCACCCAGATACTACTCCTAGAGGGAAGCGCCGCCCTGAAACAGGCCTCTTGAGGCCAAGCGCTTCTCAAAGGATGAAGAAGAAGACCAACGCCACAGTGTCTGATGATGATGAAGTGCCGCATGACTTCCCGGGTGGAAGTCTGCAGCAGCGCCACCTCTTCTGGCAAGATGATCTCTGAGGAAGAAGCTGCAGCTATGGCTGCAGCGCCACACACCCTGTAACCCTACTCCTAAGGAGGGTTCAGCAGGGCACCGACTTCTCCTGCCTCCAGCAGACTTCAGATAGCTCGGACCTCTGGCAGCCCCGCATGCTGTCAGAGTACAACGTCAGTTCCAGCTATGGCTGACACTCCGCAGGTCCAGCTATGGCCGTCTTCTCCAACGCTGAAACTGTCACCACCTCCAGTTCACGCGTTGTGCAGCGGCGATGTCCACGGTACCCACTGCCCAAAAGCCCTGAACCGATGTCCTCATCCTATCTATATCCTACACTAGCCTAGACTCGACCTAGACCAGACTGACTGGACCGACCGGTACCGTTTCAGTTTCGGCCTCTAGGGCCTCTCCGTACCCGGCTATAGGCTATAGGACCGTCTATCAGCTTAGGCCCGTAGGGCCTGTCTGTCCTAGGGGTAGTCCGTGCCTGCTATTTGCAGTTAGGGTAGCTGTAGGTAATTTCAGTTAGTACGGGCCTGTGTTTCCCCGAATTTACAGATATGTCCCTCAAGCATTTTCCCTACAGGTAGGTCTCTCGGTTAGCCCTCAGCCAAACAAAATTACGAATCTATCCTACCTATAGTACAACCTCGACAAGAGAGGCTACAGGCAAGCAAGAACCAGCAAGTCATTGCACACCTATGCACACATGATGCCGACATTGCACAGAGCTTTGCAATGGCAGATCACACAATGATGCCTCCCGACGCCGGACTTGGTGACCTCAAGGTCTAACCGAGAGCAAGCAGGCATCCTGTGCCCTGTTTGCTCCCACTATGGACCCGGCACCCAACACAGATGCGCAGACCTTGAGCACTGCCTGTTGGCATGCCCGAAGGCGGTGCACGGGTGGGATGCATTGTGGCATGCTCTAACTGTATCGCCTTTCCAATGGAATATTGCCCTTATTCTCCTGGGCAAATGCACAGATTATCCGGCACGGTGGACACCCTTTCAAGTCAACCTCTTCAAACACATGAGGCTTGCCCTTATTATGGTCATATGGAGAATAAGGTGCTCAGCTGAAGCTGCCTTTGGCTTCCACCAAGCCAAATCTGAACTAGCAGAGGTCATCTGAGCCAACATGCTGAAGCCAGCAGAAAATTGGCAGAGGCTATGGCAACAATCCCTGACCAGGAGGGCAGGGAGAAAGCAATAGAGACTTTCGTGGGAAACTGGATCAACCCAAACCACAAATTGGCCGAAGTGCAGGATAACGGAAAGATACTGTGGAAAAACTGGATGGCACAGGAGCACGAGTGGACTTATTGACCGATAGAATGCTTCCCTGCGACACTGCCAGGTCAGACTACAGGCGCCATGGCAGAAGGGATCCTGAGTGCCAATCCCACACGCCGGGTCCTGTCCTGTCGGCCCTTCCACCTTCCCCCTTCCACGGAACCCCCCTCTTCCATGCCAGCCACCCATACCTGCTTCCCCTAGTCTCCGACACTCTTCACCGGTCGGCCAGCCAGCTCATATCACATGCACATGAGCAACTTCCAGCAAAGACAGACAACAACTTCACAGCAATATCTCAGTAACTGATCGCTGACAAACGAGATTGGATCCAAACAGCAAGGGGTGGAAGGCACGGCTCCCTCCAGTACAGGGGCTGAGGGACCCGTACTACACCCCCAGTACAGGATAACATAGGCAAGGGGTAGATTGCTGTACAGCAGGGGGAGGGGACTCAAAGAAACAGCGGTACAAGGAGCCTTATACGATCTGAATGTCAGGACAAATTGATGTGCAGATAAAGGGACGCAGGACCCGGTTTCCAGCAGGTGCTGCTCCCCACCAAAAATAGATGGAGCCTTCACTGAGGTGCTCACTTGAGACGGATGCTCTTATCACCGACTCAAGTGGGACCCACGCATGGAGTTTTCGCAAAATAAATAAATAAATAAAAGAAATTAAAAAAACTAAAAGAAAAAGAAAACATATTCGAGGAGAAGTGCTCTTCACATATGCGTGCGCCCTTCAGATTGAAATGTTCCGAACTAACAGAAAGCAAAGTACGTCAGTTTGTGTGGTACTCTCCTCCTGCTCCACCACTCCTGGACTGGTGCAAGGAACCGACGGGCCTAGCTCAGTTGTTACACCCATGACTTTTTGAAATGTGAATCAGCTCCAAGTTCGAGGCCAGATGCAATCCGATGAACAGAACAAAATAATCATGAAATTACCTGGGGGGCGGTTACTCAAGACTGTTGCCCTGTCAAAATAAGGAAAGGAGAGGAACTGGTGCAAGGACAGGTGCCCCCTGTTACTCTCATCGTGCTTGCCACCTTGCTCTGTCTGGATGGAGAACCGACATGATTTCTTCATCAAGCTTGCGGTCGGCAAACCACTCCTCACTCCTAGGTCACTGCTGGAAGCCTCCATCCATGGCCCCTACTCGCCGCCTACCACCCGACACGGGGATAGAACGGCAGCATCGTGGAGGAGCTCCGCTGTTAGGGTGAACCTAACGTACAACTGCGTGATGCACATTTTGAGTGCTTGGCGCTGCCACTGCCGCTGCCGCTGCGTCACTCTGCCACTACCTGACTGGTAGTTCTCAGTGCAAATGACTTTTGGCTGAGGGTGACATCAGAATTCCTCAAGGAATCGAAGATAGAAAAGGAAAGCAACACCACCAATAGATGGAGTGTTTTTTTTTTTTTTTTTTTTTTTTTTTTTTTTTTTTTTTTAAATAAGAAAAGGAAAGCAACAGAATCAGTTTAGGTTTTACAAAAGAAAAAAAAGAAAAAAAAAGCACCCCTTTAGCCCCTTAAAAACCAATGTATACCCCTCTTTCCCCCCCCCCTCCCTTGACAGCCAACACACGAAAAAAGAAAGATGCCCAGATTTGGGATCCTCTGAGCATGCACAGAAAAACCCGACCCCCCAAAAAAAGAGAAAAGAAAGGGCTGGTTTTTGCTTGCAGGGCCCAGTGCAGGTGACCCCCAGGTGGCTTGCCCGGGCTGCACGGGTGGGTGCACCAGGTTGCCGAGTATTGTGGCTATATTGTAAATAGCCGTGGTTGTTTGTTCTTTTTGTAGATCCTGATAGTTTGCCCCAAGTAACGTGGCAATGACTGTAGGGCTTTCTGGACTGAATCTGGCTGGAGCTATGCGCAGATTCATCCACTGTAGGGCGTTCTGGACTGAATCTGGCTGGAGCTATGCGCAGATTCATCCTGGCAAGTTTGATAGTGAGTATGACCCTCCTAAGCCGTGGTTCAGCAGCTCCAGGTGTGTCCCAAACTTTAAACCACCAGTACATCCAGCTATCGGCCGCCGGGCCCTTTTCGGAGGCCTCCTGCTGCCGATTCGATTTATCTACAGCGCTGGCCCTCCGAAAATTTCGTAGGCGACGAGTTTTTTTTCCAGCAAGGCTGGGGCCGTGTACTGGGGGTTTAAACCACCACCGGTACATGGCCCCAGCCAAGTTGAGAATCTTTTTTTTTTTTTTTTTTTTTGAGAATCCTATTGAGCTTCTCCTAAAAATTCGGAGGCTCAGGACAGGGCGTCCAAAGAGCCAGTAGAAAGAAAAAAAGAAATTGTCCCATGCCGTGGGGTGGCTCTAGGCCCAGCCCCCCAGAACAAAAAAAAATTATGCACGCCCCCAGGCGGGGCCTGTCCCGAGTCCCCTAACTTTTTGGAGCGGCTCATTCGTATTCGCCAGATGTACTGGCGGACCCTCCCTGCACTACTCACCAAATGTGCGAAACCGAGAATGTATCTTCGGCCAGAACATGGAATGATACACCCGGCATAGCTATACTATGTTTCACATTTTGCTGACCAGTGTGGTGAGGCCCTGTCTTCTTCCCCCGGATGGAATGCAGTGTGCACTCTGAACACGAATGTAGACAAGTTATCATTTACAATCATGATTAGGGTGCATCCTGTTCGGGGAAAGACACCCTGAATATGAATGTGTACAAGGCTTCTTTTCTGGTCAGATACAGTCATGACGAGGGTGCATTATGGTTTCCGGCAGAGGGTCGACACGTGGGACATAGGACACCTTGCCGCACGGCACCCGAAATCTGGTCAGATACAGTCATGACGAGGGTGCATTATGGTTTCGGGCAGAGGGTCGACACGTGGAACATAGGACATAGGACACCTTGCCGCACGGCACCCGAAACGAAAAACAAAACGAATGTAATTTGCCGCCTTATGTGGTCAGGTGCACTATTTTATATATCCATTTCGTGTGCTGTGCAATGAGGCCCATAGGATTGTCACGTGGCTGACTGTAAGGGCGAGATTCCACTAGCAAAGAGATTGGATTGACAACCTGAATCTGGACGTATTTGTGGAGATGTGCAGATCATTGCCATTGCTCCGCTTTCCTGCATCTCGATACAAAACGCGTCCAGATTCAGGCGCTTAGTCCAATCTTCTTTTTGGCTGGTGAGATCTCACCCGAAGCCTGGAGGTCGCTGACGGTAGTGTGTCAGATTGATGACTTGTCAGTGTGATGGTGCTCCGTCATCTTTTTTTTTTTTTTTTTTTTTTTTTTTTTTTTAGCTCCGTCATCTAGAGTGGCAAGGGGACTCACTTGATTACTCACCAAATGTGCAAAATGAGAAGGAATCGTCCGCTACAACAGGGGGGGAAGATACAGCTCCATTTTTTTTATTTTATTTTTTTCTTTTCAAAAGGAGGTGACGGTCTTGAGATATCATCATTGACCTGACCGGCCCCAGGCAATTCAGAAATATTTGGTTTTACTCATCAATCAAGTTCCACCATCTAGGTTCGAACACGGGTCTGTATTTCAACACTGCAGTTCAATGTGGAAAGAGGCAGCTTCAGCTGAGATATCATCACGTGCACAAGACCCAAGAGCCTAGCTCAGCTGATAGGTTTTGGTTTTACTCATCACGTGCACAAGAAATATTTGGTTTTACTCATCTATGCACAAGAAATATTTGGTTTTACTCATCACGTGCACAAGACCCAAGAGCCTAGCTCAGCTGATAGGCTCTTGGGTCTTGTGCACGTGATGAGTAGTGGAGCGAGGCCCAAGGTCACTGGAGCCAGCCAGGAGTATTGGCCTCTTTCCACTGCCTGTGGAATGCAAGAATGGTGAATGTATAGAGCAGTAGAGTGTGACAAGATGCATGTGCCACTTTTTATAGTTGGCGAACTGGCGAGTGGTGGAACAAGGCACTATCAGAAAAGACGCGGTCACTCCTCAGCCCCCCCCCCCCCCCCCCCCCCCCGAACGAAAAAGAAAAGGGAAAACGAGGGTGCAACACCCCCCCCCTCAAAGGAAAAAATAAGGGACAACTAGGGTGCAGTCAAGGTTTTCAGTTTTAAATGCGTTTCACTAACGGTTTCGTGAATTCTGCTCCAAAGTGAGGAAAATCGTGAATGTATTCAACCCAGCTTTAGGATTGGGTGGGGATGTGTTGCCCCCCCCCCCCCCACCCCAAAAGAAAAAGATGCCACTTGGGCTGGGCTATAATTGCCAGTGGGATCCAGCGGCCTACCTCGGTTGGTAAGGCACGCAAGTGGAATTCAGGAGGTCGTAGGTTCAATCCCGATTGGCCTTGCGTATCTTCCTGGGCATGCTTGATGCCCGCCACCTAGAGATTGCCCGTTCGGCCCCTCGATCTCCATTGAGCAGAGACTCCTGGTGCTCGTATGGGAGGGGGCTGGAGGGAAGGCGCGGGGGTCGGTCCAGTTGGCATGGTCCCTCGTGCGACTAGTTGACCCCTGGCCGTTCTCGCCCACCATCAGGTCAGGTGCAGCCCCTGCATGTTCCCTCGTTGAAGGCTTGAACACGGATGTGGCTGCTATGGGCTTCCCCTTCTTTTTTTTTTTTTAACAATATGCTCCGATCCATTCGTGGGGAGCAGCACACGCTGGGAACCGGGCCCAGCATCCCTTATAAAATGTACAATCATACAATGTCGCCCTTCCAAAAAAGAAAAGGGGAAAGAAAAGAAGAAGAAGAAAAAAAAGAATCCAATATTCCTGTCTTGACCTTTTTCTTCTTAGGGTTGTGCTCCACTGCAGGGTTCTTCGAGGAATTCCCCGAAGACCTTTGAGAACGGCGCTCCTGCCGTAAAGTGGGGCTCCACCTGCCTGCCCTTTTGGGACTCTCATGAGAACAGCGGCCCTCAAGCACGTGCAAATAGTGTTCTCCCTTTCCACCGAGGCCAGAATCGTGGCCTGAGGCATTTAACCGTTTTTAAGGGAATTCTTGGAAAAAGATAGCAGCACACGTAGTCTCAAGTTAGGGTCAGATCCCACTAGCCCGTAATTTTCATTTCTGACCGTTGATCTTCGTAATCAAGGGTGACAAATGAATAATCCAGGGTAGTGGGATCTGACCCTTAGACCCCGGTCTAAGGGTCAGATCCCACTACCCTGGATTATTCATTTGTCACCCTTGATTACGAAGATCAACGGTCAGAAATGAAAATTACGGAATCAGCACGCGGTCGCGGAGAGCAGAGGAGAACTCCGACTTTCAGTGATTGTAGGGAATTTGTCAGTGCACTTAGGCGGAATCCCCGGGCTGAAAGAAAAAAAAGGTAGAAACGCCAGTGGAGCCCGCAATTCTTCGAGGAATTCCTCGAAGAATCGGCAGTGGAGCACAACCCATAAGAAAAAGTGTGGTATCTGTTCTCGTCAGAGTACCTCCCGCTCTGCTCAGTCAATCCCTTGCAATTCAGGCTAATCAATGCCGGCAGGGATATGTTTTTGGGACTAAAATGTTGTATTGATGAGATGCTGGACCCGGTTTCCAGCAGGTGATGCTCCCCACCAATAGATGAAGCGGTCGTTCGGGAAAAAAAAAAAAAAAAAAAAAAAGTTAAGAAAACCCTCATGTGCATGGAGGGTTGTGGCAGCAAAAGTGGAGTATTTATGATGGTGGCTGCGCTTACGTTTGTCATTTGGGATTTTTTATTTATTTTTTTGTCATTTCGGAGGGGATGTGAGTGGGATGAAGGTTTTTTTATTATATGCTACAGCAATAATTGTGTGGGAGTAGCATGAACCTTTTTCCGCAAATGTGACCAGGTTCGGGAATGTTTTTGTCCAGCTGGGTCTTGCATCTCTGTGGTGGTGGATGTCATGCCGGTCCGTTAGCTCATGTGGTTGCATGCCTGAGTTTTACTGGATAGGTGCTGGGTTCAAGACCCGTCAGTGCCGCTTCTCTCCCGCCGGAACGGTGGTGGTCAAGTCGCTGGGCCATCGTGCCGCCCTGTAACCGTAACACGCGGGAGTGTGGCCTGGTAGAGAGATGCACTTCTAAAGAAGCACTCTGGGAGGCACTCACTCCACTCGCCAGAGCAGACGGCCTCGGTGCCGGGTTCACGACCACTCAGGTTCAAGACCAGCCGTCTGCTCTCGGAAGCACTCTGAGTTGCACTGGATAGATGCTGGGTTCAAGACCCACTCAGGTTTCTGCAGTAGCCAGTTGCAGACAGGATAAGAAGTTTAATAGCTCTATTTTTTTTCTTATTTTTCCATTTCTTTAACCCACCACTACCTTTGACAGTGTAGTCCCGAGTGGGAATATAACCTATACCACAGTCTTCCGGGGCCGGGCCGCCGTTGATAAATTTTATCGGTGCCCTTTGTTGCGTTGCAGACCTCCGAAACGCGCCCCGCAGTCTATGTATGGGAAAGATAGTCGTGTGGTTTAATTCTCGTCTCTATTCAACTCTATTGTCTTCCCTCAAACCCACAGCAACCACATTTTGGCTGCACCGGACCAGAAACATAGGTTGTATATATTCCTTATAAGGGTGCGTTATGCACGTGGGAAGACGGTAGCCAGTTGGACACCTAAAATAACTCAGAAATAGTGTGAATTGAACTGAATTCTCTTGGTTCAATTTGGTTGAGTTTTAGTCACAGTCGGTCTTTTGGACGACCATGGCTTGAATATGTCTAATCAGGGTTGAGAGTCTTGAGACCCTGGATCTGTCTTTTTTTTTTTTTTTTTCCTGCTCTGGATTCATCCTCCGAAAATAAGAAACTTGAATATGTCTAATCAATTTGGTACTCTTCCCATCCGCGGTCCCCCCCCCCCAAAATAAATAAATAAATAAAAATTTGAAGTTTTAAACAAATCAGAAACTTGGTACTGCCTAAGCGTTGAACTCTGTATACCTGGGGTGAGGTCCCACTACAAGAAGCAAAGAGAGGATTCAATGAAGCGCCTGAATCTGGATGTGTTTTTCATGCAGATTGCAGAAAAGCAGATCAACCCCGATTTTCTGCAACAAACTCGTCCACATTCAGGCGTTCAATCCAATCCTCCTTGCTAGTGGGACCTCCCCCCTGCTGTGAGAATCATCGATGTTCAACAAATAATCATGAGAAATAATTCTGTTGGGACAGCAATGATAGTGACTCTGAGTTACCTGGGAGCACGTCCCGCCAGTGGATGTTGAGAATAATTCTCTTGGGACAATAATAATAACCCAGTAATCCTATGGGACAACAATAATAATGACTCTCAATTGGGACCTGGGCCCAAGTCCCACCAGCGGATGTAGAGAATAGCTCTCTTGGGACAATAATAATCCTATGGGACAACAATAATAATGACTCTGAACTGGGACCTGGGACCTGGGACCTGGGACCAAGTCCCACCAGTGGATGGTGATAATAATAATTCTCTTGGGACAATAATAATCCCATGGGACAACATCAACTATAATGACTCTGAATTGGGACCTGGGATCAAGTCCCACAGTGGATGTTGAGCTGGGTTCTGGACCCGTTTTCCAGCAGGTGCAGCTCCCCTCTAATAGACTGGAGCAACCGGATCGCGCACTAGGGGAGGCTGCTCGTACCACCTTCCCTAGTGACCTTGGTCTGGCTTTCAAAAAAAAAAAAAAAAAAAAAAAAAAAGAGCTGGGTTCTGTTGAACTTCCAACCCGATGTGGCATCCAGTGACAGCAGCCTGGCTTACATCTCCACTACGACGATCAGACGGGAAATAAAGCAAGACGTGCAGCTCGAATAAAGTGGATTTTGCGGATGGAGTCCCATTTTCTGTATTCTTTTGGCTGTGTGAAGAGGGCCGTCAATGCTGAACTTGATTCGACTAACTACCCTGTTGGCATCGTCTTCCCCACGAATAGATCGGAGCAATTTTCCCTACCTCGTTGGCATTGTGGTGTTGGCCCGTTGGGGTAGGTAGTTCAACAACAGAGCATCCCGGAAAAGGATGCTCGGACCGAGGGCCTGCGTTTCCCTCAAATACGAACGTCAAAATCTCCCTTCCCCCCCCCCCCCCCCCCCTCTCCTCTCAAAAAAAAAAAAAAGAAAAAAAAAAAGGGTCGTCCGCCGAACGATGCGTTGTCATCGGTTGAAGTTTTTGTTTTCACATACGTGATTGTTTCTGAGATCTGTCCCCTGGTGGACCTCTGCCCCTGGGTGAGTTAAACTCCCCGGATGGAGCAAGGTGGTTGGGCCTGGCCGCACCACTCACCGAATGTGAAAAGACAAACTATGGCGGGTGTATGTTTTTCCACTTTATACCAGAAGATACAGTCTCCATTTTGCACATTATGTTTCCACTTTATACCAGAAGATACAGTCTCCATTTTGCACCTTTAGTGAGTAGTGCAGCGGGGCCCCTTTGCTCTCTCCATACTCGGTGACGACCGGACAGCGAAAACCAAGCAAGGAGGGCCTGGCTCCGGCACTTCACCAAATGTGCAAAATGAGAATGAATCTTCTGCTAGAACATGGGAATATACACCTCCATAATTTATCTTTTGTGCATGTGGCGAGTTGTGGAGGAAGGTTCGTACATGGCCATTATTGAAACCGGAGTACTTGATTACATTTTGAAGACGGTACGATTTGATTTTTTTTATTTTTTCCTGGTTTGGAAGACGAGATGTGAATTGCAGCTGAAGAGCCTCACTTGATCCCTGGTGCCGCTTTTCCAGTTGCAAGGGGTAAGGGACACACCCGGCTCATGTCCCAGTTCTGATGGGAAAACGGAAAAGAAGGGGAAGAAAGTTCTTACTTGTTTCCCTCCCCCCCCTCCTTAAACCACCACTACGTCCGAGCGTCATTCGCCGAGGCGGAGTAGAACTGCACACCAAGCTTTCACTGAAGCGCCAGCGTGGCATTTTTTTGTTTTCTTTTGGCTGGAGCTGCCAGCCTTTCTGGTCCAGTAGCCCCCGGCCTCCTAAGAATGCGTTATATGTTCATTTATGACTTAGCTCTCCAGCCTGAAAGGTAGTGGTGGTTTAAACCACCAGTACATCCGAGCCCCGTTTTGTACAAGGTGCATTCCCCCCTGTTGCTAACCTTTGCTGGAAAAAAAAACAGCGCGGCGTTTTTGTCTGGCATTGCCAGCCAGCCATTTTGGTCCGATTGCCCCGAGCCTCCGAAATTTGAGGGGAGGCTCAAACCGAGTCAAACGTGATTCTCAAGTTGGCTGGGGCCATGTACTGCTAGTTTAAGCCACCAGTACTTCCTAAAGTCGTGCCCGTTACGGGCCACTACAGGAGCGCCCAAATTCATCCGACTAGAAACGTTTCTACTCTATTTTTTTCCGCGGCCGACAGCTTGGCCAAATGCTGCTGGTTTAAAACACCAGTTCGTCCAAAGCTAAGGGCGTACTCAGACTAGCAGTATCTCAAATGTACCTGACCGCAACAGTTCCTTCCAAAAATACGCAAAAACGTAGTAGTGTGAGTATGCCCTAAGTTGGGTTCCTACCGGTTCTACATAGTACAGCCTGAGCCATGGCGCTTCGCGCCTGGGCCGCTAGTGAAGACAGAAGAGGCCACTATGGGGAAAAAAAGGAGTTGGATGCTCGCGAGCTTTCGAAGGTAGCTTTGTCAACGCTAGACTCGTGTGAACTTGTGGTTTAATCCCCCAGTACATCCACGCCTCCTCTTTTTGCCGAGGCGGGTTTCCCGTGCGCGCCAAGCTTTGCGGAAACAAGAGTGCGACACTTTTTCTTTTCTTTTGGCTGGCGCCGCCCGCTGTTTTTGTCCGGGGGCCCTGACACCCCCAAACTTTTCGGAATGAACTGATTTCAATCCTCAAAAAGTTTGCCTGGCCCATGTACTGGTGGTTTAAACCACCAGTACTTCCGGGGCACTCTTTTTGCCCGGGGCTCCAAACGCCCTGCGCGCAACAAATTGGCGCGGGCCTCGTTTTGGCTGGTGCTGCCAGCCATTTTCCTCCTGCTGCCGACCCTGGAAAGTTGCCGCAGCGTGCAAGCCGCAACCTGATAAAAATGGCTGGGAAAGGTACTGGTCGTTTAAATCAACTCTATTTACAGTGGGCCCAATGCCCAAGTCTTAGGGCATACTCACACTAGCACTATCTTAAATGTATGTGGCTGCATTTACGGCCAAACCTGTGTGCATCTGGCCGTAATTCCGCCGAGAAGCAAGTAAAAAGTGCCAGCATGAGTACGCTCTCATTTCGCCTGGCCCATGTGGCTGAATGGAACGATACTTCCTTGTAACTGTTTATACACAGACCTGAGTTCAAATCCTGCCAGAAGGAGATGAGTGGAGTAACTCTGAATTACCTGGAGTAACTCTGAATTACCGGGAGTAACTCTGAACTACCTGGAGTAACTCTGAACTACCTAAAGCTGGTCATTTCAATGATGATAGCTCAAGACCGTTCGCTGGCCTTTTTAAACCACTAGTACCTTTGCCGCTTCAGAAATGAGGAAAAACGCCAGGCCCCAAAGAATTCGGAGGCCGAGCCCGCCGACGGCTGCCATTGATAAATCTAATCGGCGGTCGTCATTTCGTTTCGGTCCCTCCTGAAAGGTCGGAGGCGGTCCGCTATTTTCCGAACCGACAAAGGTACTAGACTACTAGTGGTTTAAAGGCTTTTTTCTTTTTTGTGGTCTTTTTTTTTTTTTTTTTTCCTTTTGCAGACCTGAATTCTCTTTTTCAAATGGCATATATTGTTTTGCGATGAGCACTGGACCTGTGATAAAGTTTGCTTGTTTGTTATTAAAAAAAAAAAAAAAAAAAAGGGTAATCTCACAGGAGCAGATGAGTGACTGTGATGCACTAAAGGTCCCACTAGCGAAGAGGATTGGATTAAGCGCCTGAATCTAGACATGTTTTATGCGTAGATGCAGAAAAGTAGATCAATCGCGATTTCATGCGCCTCTCCCAAAACACGTCGCAGATTCAGGCGTTAAATCCAATCCTCTTTGCTAGTGGGACTTCGCGTCAGATCAATCATTTGCAGTCTGGTGTCTATCTTATAAGTTTTTTGTCAGTTTGGCATGGTGGGGGGTCCAGTCTGATGTGGAAGCACCTGAATTTTTATTTTTTTATTTAATTTTTATTTTTTTTATCATTATTCCATTTTGTTTTGCCCTCAGTATGGTGTTTTGGTTCCAAGAACGTTTCTGCGCCGGTTTGCTTGTTTTGTACAGTGCAGCACGATTCGGGTTGGAGAAAGGCAGCCTCAAACATAGGGCGTCACTCCACCACTCAACACTACATGCCTTTGGGCGCTTTCCGGACCAGGTACATTCAAAATGTTAGACTTGTCCAAATGCACCTGGTCCAGAAAGCTACCGAATGCATGAAGTGTTGTGAAGTGGAGCGAGGCCCATAGTGGTGTTTTAGAGCGTGATCCCTGACATTATTGTAGCCACAAAGAAATTTAAACTGCTACACTCTTGGTCTACAGTAGTTCCCGGTAATGTATTGGGACAGCATTCCATCTAGGTACAGCGACAATGGCAGCGCGCTCAGCTTCCAGGCAGTTATAGGTGGTGCAAGTGCCCCTTCATGCATGCATAATACTCTCATATCCTTAATAATTATGCGTAAACGTTTTTTTTTTTGGTTTTCGTCACACGTAAATTATTTCCGACTAGAGAAATTAGTAAATACTAAATTCATGTGATCAGTACCATGATTTATATATCCCTAATGACTCTGTTATTATTATTATTATTAGACATGGTTAAACGGAGGGTGACTTTCAAGAAAACAAAAAAACAGGAAGAGAAAAGGAATGACTTTGACAAGTGGCCCTTCATGTCGACAAGTGATAAGGTAGTGGGGGCAGATGCGTTCCCCCGAACACAGCACAACGCAGCCTCATCGTGAATGTAGAGAAGCTAAGAATCAGATCGGATATAGTCATATTGAGGGCTGTTGAGTTCTTGGGAATGTGGCAGCCGGATTTCAAGGCTCCGGACAGTCGGGCAGTAGTATCTGTGCAGGTCTGGGTAAAGGTCCGGAAGAAAAGCTCTGCACTTGGCTGACAGACACAAACAGGCTTTTCCTGTCCATTTTGCCGGACCGGGACCAGGTCCGGGACCAGGTCCGGGACCAGGGACTGCCTGGATAGGTAGTGGCCTACTCCCCAATCCTAGTTTCATAGATGTTTAACGGTTATGCTGGGAGAAAAAAAAAGAATTATGCTACAAGCAAATTTACAACATACAGCATGCACAGAGAGAGAGAGAGAGAGAGAGAGAGAGAGAGAGAGAGAGAGAGAGAGAGAAGTTGATTTATGATGTGGATGGTTTGCCTGATGTTTCCATATGGCAGGGGATCTGGTGAACAGGTGATTGCTTCCTCGGCGGTAGACTGCGGAGACTGGTGGGAGTCGTGGAGAACAGAGTCAATTGCTCTCTCTGCGGTGCTCTGGGGAGAGTGGTGAGTCGCTCTCCACCAAGCAAGGAGATGGCAGTTGCAAGGAAAATGCTGGTATGCCACTGCTTCAATTGTGCAGACTTCGGTCCTGCGCTCAGATCCTCTCCATCTGCCGATTCATCGACAGTGAAGCTCAGGAGGTGGTTCCCTCCTCCTGTCTCCCATGTTACCAAATCTCTTTTTCTCTTTCTCATATCCGCTCCCCCTTCCCCCCTCCCATTCCCCCCCTCCCCATTCACTCCTTCTTGCAGTCCCTTCTGAATTGTTTCCATCTCTAGTTTCTCTCTCTCTCTCTCTCTCTCTCTCTCTCTCTCTCTCTCTCTCTCTCTCTCTCTCTCTCTCTCNCTCCTTCTCCTCCCTCTTCTTCTTCTTCTTCTTCTTCTCCTCCCTCTTCTTCTCCTTCTCCTCCCTCTTCTTCTTCTTCTTCTTCTTCTTCTTCTTCTTCTTCTTCTTCTTCTTTTTCTTCTTCTTTTTACTTGGTTTAGGGTCATATGCATGTTCTACGGCAAGAATAGCTGCAAACTTGTGTGTCTATATGTATCTGCTCTCCATGATCATATTTTTTTCGCGTGTTTATGTGCATCTGTTCTTCATCCATGGCTTTTGTTCAATTAACTTCAATAGACCCACATCATGTGATTGCAGAGGGTATGCAGCAAGGGCGTGGCGTTCATGGGGAGAGGTTGAAGAGAGGGGAGAGATGGGGGAGGCAGAGGGGTGGTGTTGATTGCCCCCACTTGGCTGTGGCCCCCCCCCCCCCCCCCTGCGCCCAGCCCCCCTCCAGGTCCTAAATTAGGGTGAAAACTTGCGAAATGAAGCAGTGATTGACCCCCCTTTCTTCTTCACGTCATGTCGTGCTCATTGAAGTGTGATCTTGCATGGGTTGTGATTTTGTGATTTGCTGCAGATCTGACATATAGGCATGAGAATGGCATGAACTATGCCAGGGTACTTCCCCAGTTGATTGTAGGCTCCTGCCCACAGGTATAGGAAGTCCTCCCTTTGTCTTCTCTTTTTTTTTTTTTTTAGATGTGTATAAGAGACAGCTCTCTCTCTCTCTCACCCACACACACACACAGACACACACACACACACCCCAACACTGCCTCCGTGTCTGGCCTGCCAGTCCTGCCAGGGCTGTTTAACGATCCTGCTTTGGGCAGGACCAAGAGGGAAAAGTGCACCTCTCCCAGGTGGGACAGGTGCCAGTCCCGTCTTGTTACATGAGTTTCCATCCTTTCTATTGCTCTTCACGCTACTGGGCCTCACTCCCGTACTCTCCAAATGTGCGAGCTGAAAATGAATCCTCTGCTAGAACATGGGAAGATACACAGCCATATTTTTTGTCTTTTGTACATGTGGAGAGTAGTGGAACGAGGCCCAATGTTAAGTGCAAGTAAAATATGGTGCCTGAACAGTTTAAGGTCTTTAATACTCTTACATTGTCTTTTTTTTTGTTTTGTTACTTTTGTAACTATTGTTTTGTTTTGTTTTGTTTTGTTTTGTTTTGTTGTGTTATGTTTGTTTTGGTCATCTTATCCAGGGTGGCATCGACCGCCGACCCCGACCACGGACCGTATTGCAGCCCACCAGTAGGGCTGACCAGTCGGCGGTCTGCCGACCATTCAGGAAAAAAACAAAAAAAAACAAAAATAGTGCACCTCTCACTGGTGTGGGTGAGTGATAGTCTGCTTTGATTTTCGTCACAGGTACCGTGAGGGGAGTGGTTGGTGGTCCCCACCACCTCAGGGTATCAGTTGTCGGGCAGTCGTTGATGCTTAATCACATCCAGGGTTAAGGTGGATTATCACTTACAGTGTAATCAGTTAGGGGATTCTGCGGACTGTTGAGGGTTCAGCCTCTACTGATGAGTCAGTGAAACTCCGACAAAACAGTTTGTCACAGCCCCTCGTTTCAATAGTGCCACAAATTCGAAAAGTAATAACAAGAATAGCGAGCCCAATAGCAGATTCTGCAGCAGCTACAGTTAATACGAATAAAGCAAATAATTGACCCATCATGTCATCTAGATAAACAGAAAAGACTAAAAAGTTCAAATTGACAGCAATATGCCGCCGCGTGGGAGCCTTTGCTTCTTCCTTTCTGATATTTACGAAATTTTGTACGTTTTGGATATAGCATATGTGTTTTGGTTGATTTTATGAATATGAGACCCACACCTTGACACCTTTGTCCTTTTCTCCCTCTCTGCCTACGGTTTACCGGGCAGCTCTGTCTGAAGACAATATATATATTATATATAATATATATGTGAACCGACAGTCTGTAGAGTTTTCCATCTGGTGTGGGTGAGTGATAGTCTACCTTGATTTTGGTTAAGGTAGATTATCATTTACAGTGTAATCAGTGAGGGGATTCTGCAGACTGTTGAGGGTTCAGCCTCCTGATGAGTCGGTGAAACTCCGATGAAACAGTTTGTCACAGCCCCT
>BFEA01000063.1:2702378-2714208 GCA_003427395.1 Chara braunii
CCCCCCCCCTTTTTTTTTTTTTTCCCCCCCCCCCCCCCCCCCCCCCCCCCCCCCCAATTGAGTAAAAGCAGTGTCTAGGGATTACAAGTTGCCGGCGGATAACACAAAGGCCAAGCAGTTTTGTCAGTAGATACTAGATACACCTCCCTATTGTTCTTCCCCCACCCCCATTGAGTAACAGCAGTGTCTACGGTCAGGACTCTCCCACAAACACTCAGACCGGTGCTGGCGGCTAAGGGCCCTATTAATACCGAATAGGGGAGCAAGCCGACCATCTCAGCTGGTTGACACGAAGCATGCCCCAGGCGGTCAGTCCGGAAGGAACTCACGACCTCCTGGATGCCATTTGCGTACCTAACGAACTGAGCTAGGCCGCTCACTTTTTTTTTTGTTTTTTTGGCTGTCGTGGTGGGAACGTCTGTACAGCATTAAGGGACATGCCAAAAAACGGCTATGGGGGGAGAGAGAGAGAGAGAGAGAGAGAGAGAGAGAGAGAGAGAGAGAGAGAGCATATGCACGGGGACTTTTCTAGGCTTGTGTGCACACTTTTTACAACTGAATAATCTGAATGTGGATACAATTGTGGCCACATTCAATTGTGAATTCGCTAGTGCGAGTATATATGTGATGGGGTGTGCACCGACAGTCTGTAGAGTTTTCCATCTGGTGTGAGTGAGTGATAGTCTGCTTTGATTTTCGTCACAGGTACCTTGAGGGGAGTGGTTGGTGGTCCCCACCACCTCAGGGTATCAGTTGTCGGGCAGGCATTGATCCTTAACCGCAACCGGGGTTAAGGTGGATTATCACTTACAGTGTAATCAGTTAGGGGATTCTGCAGACTGTCGAGGGTTCAGCCTCCTGATGAGTCGGTGAAAGTTGTCCTCTTCTCCCTTCTGTCCCTCTCTGCCTACAGTTTACGGTCGGCAGCTCTGTTTGACTATATATAGACTATATATGGGGGCAGCTCGCGCTCAACTTCATCAACGTGGCGAGCCTTGTACGTTAGAGGCACGGTGGAGGCAGCGTTAAGAAGACTGAGAAACTGAATGATTTCAATGTGTCTTTGTTTTTTATTTTTATCCCTTGTTCAGTGTAATGTTTTTCGTAAAACACTGAAAGAAATAAGAATACAGTGAAAAAAAGAATAAGAGGACTGTTTTGTGTCATTCTGGTTCGTCTGTCTCTTTGCCTGTCTGTCCTTACAGTGAAACGAAGAATAAGAGGACACTGTTTTGTGGCATTCTGGTTTGTCTGTCTCTTTGCCTGTCCGTCCTTTCATTTTTCTTTTCTTCGCTCATCTTATTTCTTCTACTTCACGTGCTTGCGCTCTTAGTCAATAGTTCTGTGACATATATATATGTGACGATATATGAGTCTGAGTCGTGAAACTCCGGCGAAACAGTTTGTCACAGCCCCTCGTTTGTTGTCCTCTTCTCCCTCTCTGCCTACGGTTTACCGGGCAGCTCTGAGAGGCACGGAGAAGGGGGAGTTAAAAGAAAAATGAGACAAATTTTATTAAATTAATAGTTTCAGTGTGGCCCTCGTCTTTGTTTTTTTGTTTTTTTTTAATCTTGACCTTTTGTTCGGCAGAGTGCGCTCTTTTAGTACATAGTTATGTCACAACTTATGTGGCAACATATATCGTCAAACAGAGCTGCAGACAGTAAACCGTAGGCAGACAGGGAGGGAGAAGAGGACAACAAACGAGGGAGGGAGGGGCTGTGACAAACTGTTTCGTCGGAGTTTCACCGACTCATCAGGAGGCTGATATGTATTTGCTAATGCTGTCACTGCTGTGCAACAGACCGTTCAATCCTTGTTGCATGCAAAAAACTTCGGTGAGTCATTCCTGTTGTGATACATGTGGGAAAAAAACTTTGTATCTGGTTCATTGAAAAGAAAAAAAAAAAGCAGAACAAAAAAGTGAAGAAGTTTTCGGCAAATGCCAAATGTTTCTTTGAAAAAATAAGCAGAAAAAAAAAAAAAAAAAAAAAAAAAAAAAAAAAAAAAAAAAAAAAAAAAAAAAAAAAAAAAAAAAAAAAAACACAAAAAAAAAAAACAACGAGAAACGGGATTTCAAACCCCTGTCTCTTATACACATCTAGATGTGTATAAGAGACAGGGATATGGCATTGGGAAAACCGTTGTTCGACTTTGGGCCTGGCCCCAACTCCTGTTCCCTACCGAAAATTCAAAATTTTTAAGTTCCATCTTTCCAGTGCCCTGGGCGCAACCTGTTACCTGTACTTAGGCCGAGCTCGAAAATTTCCCCTCCAACCAGCAAATCCGTCACCCTTATTTGCAGATACCTCCCACAGAGCCCTGGAAAACTAGTGATTTGGGACCCCCTCCAATCTCCCGTCTCAAAGACGTTCCTGCCTTTGATGCGTGGTCCTGGAATCTTTTGGGGCCCTTTTTTTTTCTTCATTCGGGGTCCTGTTTAGTTTCATGGGATGTCATGGGTGTATTATTGTAATTCAGTTATTGATTCTTCATCGGTTTGATCTTCTTTCTATTATGGGTGAGTGTCAGGAGCATCACCAAGGTTACTCAGGTTGGAGAGCTGTGCGATGGGCGACCATCTCGCACGGATTCGGAGAGCACTGTTATAGCTGTTGTCGTTGAACTCTTGTTGGTGTATGAATGTATATCTCACATAAGGTTCGCCATCGCAAGCGAGCAAAGCATACCGAAATTTCCTTTTCAATGTCGACTCTATAGTATGGATGGGTCCTCCTTGCATGAGTAATATGTGTCTTTCGGCATTTTCGTAAAGATCTCAGCCTCGATAAGATAGTTTTTGTCGCTCTGGCCAAGCCTAAACCGACCTTCCTCTCTGGAGTTGCTCGCGTCCTCCAAGTGTGATGCTGGCATGCTGCATCTCTCTTCCCAGACTACCCATTTTGCTGCTGCTCAAACCCGGAAGTCCTTTTCTCTGGAGTTCGGCGTGTCTTCGAAGTGTGATGCTGGCATGCTGCATCTTTCTCTCCAGATTACTCCGTAATGTCGCCATCAGCACCGACTACACGAAACGCGCTCTGATTTGCGGAAGTCGACTGGAATGTTAGTCCACAGAGAATGAGCGAAACGCCGGAAACGGCGTGTGCCTGCAAAGGGGTAGAGAGAATGATTGGAGCCGTAGATCGGCTTCTCTAGCGCAACATTCTGTTGTTGCTATCGGCTTCTCTAGCGCAACATGCTGTTGTTGCTTTTTTGTGAGTTGAAAGAAGACAGTGTATCTAGTCATCTTGTTCTCGATCGGAGCATATTACGCATAGGTCTGCATTGTTGTTGGGATCTGTCCTGTTGTTCTTGCCGTACCTGGTCGTTTAAATCAGACTTCCTTCCACCAACAAGGCCTCGCTCAGTTGGTACACCCATGCACTGTTGAAATACAGAGACCTCACCCGAAGAACTCAGATGAGTAAATAACACTGAATTTACCCGGGCCTGGCCGGTTTGTAGACGATATCGCAAGGCCATTACCCTCAAAAACATATAAACAAACAGACTTCCCTCTTTATCGAACGAGGAGTTTTTACTTCGTTCAATGTGGTGAGCCATGTGATGTGGTACCCATCATCACTATACCTTTATATACCTTTATCAGGCTTTATGCCTATTGTAGTGGAAGCTGTCTGTTTTTCAAGGATGATCAGAGCATACACACTGCAGATATGGGTTTGAACTGTCAGCATCTGTCCTGTCCTGTCCAGTCCTCTCCTCCTGATGGAGCCTCTGGTTGAATGACAGAAAGTGCACCATAGGTTATGGTGAAGTAATATGAACTTATGATGAGCCATTTTTTAAGCTCCTCTACTCTTCAGAGGTTTATTACATTATTACTAACTTATTAGTTTTTTTCTTTTTTTTTTTTCCCAAATGGAATCTTGATGATCTGGTCTGCTTCCATCTGCTATCGACCTTGTCCATCTTGTCGGATTCTTCTGTTAATTTGCTGGCTTACCGGGCTTAGCAAGTTAGCATCTTTTTTTTTTTTTTTTTTTTTTTTTTTTTTTTTTTTTTTTTTTTTGTGTGTGTGTGTGTGTGTGTAAAGGTCCTTTGAGACATGGAGTGAACATGCCTGTTTTTTGACTGCTTGTTTCTTGCTCTCCGAGATCCAATCCAAATCGCTGAAAACCTGAAATTAAACGAAATGCTCCCGTCAGGAAACGAACCCTGAACCTGCTGCACTTTAAAGCAGAGCACATACCACACGGCAAAGGACAAAGTGAGCTCTGGGATGAAGCTGAAGCCAGGCCAGAAGATGCGAATTTCAGCGCATCCCAGCATGGTCAGTACAAAACATACCCCCCACCATGACCCAGTGTACCCAGCCTCACCTCCAGCCAAATGGCCCCTGAGCTTAGCCCAAGGGGTTTACTACCTTTTAGTACTTTTACATTCCGACCAACTGTTGTTTTTGACCGGGTACAGTTTCCCGGGCGCTCGAGGCATGATGTGTGAAAGCTTGCTCTTTGCTCTCCAAGCTCCAATCCAAACCGCTGTTTTTCACCAGTTGCGGTGTGAACTCGTTGTTGCGTTTTGAATATCAGGGTACTTCGACTCCCAAGGGGGCTGAAGCGACAGCCATTGGAGGCATAGGGAGGAAGATTGGGCGAGATGACGACGATGAGGAGGAGGAGGAGGAGGAGAAGGAGAGCATGAATGGGAAACCTAGCGGTGTCAGTTCTGCAGTCGAGGAGAAGGAACCGGATACCATGATCAAGAAGACCGAAAGCTACACGACAACTATGCAGAACCGCATGGGAGGAGGTGGGTTTCTGTAATCATTGTCATTTAATTATATGGAAGATGTTTATTATATAATTCAATAAATTTTTGATCCTAATCAATCGTTTATATAGAGAGAGACTTCACAATGTGAATTTCCATTCTTGTTACTTGAAGAACCATCCCCTCCTCCTCCTCCTCCTCCTCCTCCTCCTCCTCTTCTTCTTCTTCCTCCTCTCCTCCTCCTTTTTCTTCTTCCTCTTCTTCGTCCTCCGCCTTTCTCTCTCGTCCTCCTTCTCCTCCCTCTTCTTCGTCNAAAAAAAAAAAAAAAAAAAAAAAAAAAAAAAAAAAAACACACGATGAAGTTTCTGGCAAATGATGTGAGATGTGAGAAGTATCTCAAGGTAGACAAGAGAAAGTCAAACGCATGTGCACGAAACACAGAGTCCATGTGCAGACACGGAGTCGACAAGACACAGTCGAGTATGATAACGCCAAATTCTCGAAAGTTACGGCAAACAAGCGTTCCACAATCCCAAGAACCTCCAATCATTCCACGAGCCCGACGGTCACCGCCGTAGTCGGCAGTGAACGCCCCGTAAGAGGCCGAGTAATCATACTCTTTATAGTCCTACGGAGTACGGTGCCAGATAGTACAAAAAATCTGCGACCTGCAACTCAGCCTAACTTGGCCAGATTCAGGTCCCTACTTAGAAAATCACCTGCTCGTAAAACAGCTAACTATACAAAAAAAATAGTACCAGGGGAATCCAGTAATGCTGAATCAACAAAAAGGAGACTCACGGGTCGACAGTACTCGAAGCTACTACACAGACGACAAACAAAAAAAACACAGAAGCCGAAAACAAAAGAGAAAAAACGAAAAAAGACAAGGCTCAGGGTCCTAACACCTGAAAAAGACAGTACTGCCGACTATAGGTACCAACCATGTTGGAAAATGATGCCAAGTCTCTAAGACCTACTTTAGACATTTTGCGAAACTCGGTCTCTGTGTGACTTTTTAAAAGTTTTTTAAACTTGTTTTCATCGTAGAGTAACTTTCAATTCTCGAAGATCTTGGAAGGAGAGTTTTCAACTTTTTGCTCTTCAGACAGGGGGCAAAACTGCAAACTTCGAATCCTGTTAAAACCTACCCCCCTCTTTTCCCTGTGTTTTTGTTTTCGAAAAAATACCAGTGGTGGCTCAATTCCGTACGTACTACGTAGTAGTCACGAGGTGTCGGAGGTTCTGACATGGTACTGATCTGATCACCACCACTTGAAAAAACGTGACTTTTCGAAAAGAGTGATTGGAGTTTTTTTTTAATGTTTTTGGATCGGATTGCAGGTGGTCATATCACCATCCTCCCCTCCCCCCTCCCCCACCCCCTCTTCCGCCCCCCAAGCAAAAAAAATAAAAAACTAACTTTGACTTTTCCAAAAAAGTGACTGGAGTTTTTTTGTATGTTTTCGGATCGGACGTCCTTCGGGACATCCGTTAAAATTGGAACGGTACAGAGAAGATTAGCATGGCCCCTGCGCAAGGATGAAACACATTGATCGAGAAATGGTCCAAATTTAAAAAAAAAAATAAAAAAAAATAAAAATAAAAAAAAAATTGGGATCGGATAGCAAAGAGCGTTGGCCAGTGAAAAATGACAATGGAATTGTCAAAGTCAAATCTCCGTTTTTTTTTTTTTTTTGACCAAACAGTAACTGGATGTTGACTTTTCACAACTTGAGAAGTTTAGACAGAGAATTTGACCCTTTTTAAGTTTTAACATTCGACAGAGATTTCGAATCTTCGATCCTTTTGACTTTGCTTAGGGATTTTGACCCTCTTGACATTCCACAGAGGTTTGAATTTATTTTATTTTTTTTACCCTTTTGACCCTTTTGACATTTCCCAGGGATTTTAACCCTTCCACTTTTCACAGAGGTTTTGACCGAACGGTATGATGATGAAAATGACAATCGAATTGCCAAGGCCGAACCTCTGTTTTTGACATGTTGAACGCTAGACAGAATTTTGACTGTTCACAGGTTTTAACAGAGATTTTGACCCTTTTGACTTTTCACAGAGAGTTTGACCCTTTTGACTGACTGTGCACAGAGATTTTGACCCTTTCTCCTTGAGGATGACGCTCCCGGAGGCAGTTGCGGCTCTCTACCACGGAATCCAGAAGAACGGTGGCACTGCATATGTCCACTGCACAGCAGGACTTGGCCGTGCGCCGGGAGCGGCGGTGAGTGAAAACATCATATGCTTATTTCCATGCGATTAGTGGTCGGCTGAAAATCACACAGCCCTACGGCCCCAGGTCGTTCATTACCCGCGGAAACTGATTGTCTGCCCACTGCTTGTGTGCTTTTCATCCAATTTTTCGTTTCTTATCACGCTTCTTCTAAACATTTGTCGTCTGTACTTGGGGTGGCTGGGGACAGGGAGGGAGGGACAATGAGTGGGAAGGTGAGGGGGATGCTGATGATGTGATGACGATGACGGCCATCACGTAGCAGTACTCGCAATGCTAGTAGTAGCAGCATCGGCAGCAGTAGTACGAACAGTACGAGAAGAAGAAGAAGAAGAACGAGAAGAAGAAGAAGAAGGAGAAGAGGAGGAGGAAGAGGAGGAGGAGACAATGAGGAGGAGGAGGAGGAGGAGGAGGAGGAGGAGGACGGGAATGTCCACAGGAACATCCGTTATGATTGGAAAGACACAGAGAAGATTAACATGGTCCGCGAGCAAGGATGACGCACATAAATCGAGAATGGGTCCACTTTTTTTTTCCCGGGGAGCCGCCGCATAGCCTCGCACCGTGCCCGGGGAAGGCTCTGGAATATTCTCGGGCTGCGCGAAACGGTGCAGGTGGCATCAGGGGGAGGGGGCGATAGGAGTGGTGCGGGTCGGGGCCAACGTGACCAATGTTCGAATACAAGTGCATATTAGGCAGGAGGGCAAGGACGACGAAGATGACCAGGATGAGAGGCAGGAGGAGGGGTAGCACGGTGAGGAGGGAGGCAGATAGGATGCAGCAGGAGTTGCAGGAGGGATGGGAGGAGGAGGGACGACATAACGAGCGGGGGCAGAAGGATGGGGAAAGACGAGGAGCGGAGGACGCCGAACACGGATAGGAGGAGAGGGGCGTGAGGGACGAGAGGAGGAGGGACGACGTAACGAGTGGGAGCAGGAGGATGGGGAAGGATGGGGATGGGGAGGACGATGAACACGAATAGGAGGAGAAGTGGGTGGAGGAGGACGGGCACGATGAGGAGTGAGGGGGAGAGAATTCAGCACAAGTGGGAGGAGGGACGGGAGGAGGAGGGACAACACAGCAACCGGGAGCAGGACAATTGGGAAGGATTTGGATGGGGAGGAAGAGGAACACGAAGAGGAGGAGAAGCGGGAGGAGGAGGAGGAGTGTTATCTCCACACCTGTGCATAGTGCTTTTCCGCTGCTTACTCTGTCTGTGTGCAGTGTGTACTCTGTCTCCTCTCCCCTTCTTCTTATGCATGTATGGGTGTGCATGAGATTGTCTGCGTGTGAGTGTTGGTGAAAATCGACAGACAACCAAGTTCATAACACTGTTCTCCTCTACTCTTTTTGGCCATTCGGTCCAGACTTTGGAAACAATAATGTTGTTGCAGGTTCTTCGACGATTTCTGAATCAGGCATTCTGAAAGAAGGAATATATAATCAGATCCCTCACTTATCAGAAGTCCTCATACGCCTCTTTTTACTGGTTGCCCGCAAGGTGTGATGCTTCTCACCAGAGACCAGTGTTGCATACCCCGACTGTCGGCGGTCGTCGACTGGTTGGCTGTCAAAACAGCCAACTGGTCGGCAGGTCGGCACCTACCGGTTGGGGGGCGTCGGCAACCCGAATTTTAATTTTTACTTTTTTTTTGTTTTTGGTCCAGAACCCCTTATGAGCCCACCAACAACCCCATACCCACCCCAAATTCTCCCAGACACCCCCCCAACACCCTGAAACCACCACCCAACACCATCATACCCCCCCCACACACCCCCTATACCACCCCTATACCCCCCTATAACCCCCAATACCCCCCCCATCCCCCAAAAGTTTCTCAGGGGATTTGGGCTGTACTCGACAAGCGCAGTACAGCCCCCAACTCAGATCTGAAAAAAANTCTTTTTTTTTTTTTTTTTTTTTTAATTTACCTCTTAATTTCTAAATTGGAATTAAATTATTAAAATTCATTAATTTAAGAGGCTAATAACTAGTAATAAGAGCGAAAAAGGTTTGTTTTGTCCTGTCGTCTGAATGGGAGAGAGAATTTCCGCTGCAAAAAAATCGAAAAAAATCTGCAAAAAAAAACTGAACATCTGGTTGCCCAGCAAAAGAATTTTGTGGATAATGTGTGGAGTTCATCATGTATTTTGTCACTTTTGTGACAACAATCCATTGCGAAGAAGAAGTGTCTCTTTTTTTTTTGGCTTTTTCGCACAGGGGCCATGCTAATCTTCTGTATCGTTCCAGACTTCCAGACTTCCAGTTTTTTTTTAACACATGTCCAGAAAGGACCTGTCAATAAGTTTTGACTTCAAAGTTTTTTATAAACTTTTAATAACTACACAGAGAAACTATCAATTAATAGTAACTGAAAAGGCGAGCAAAATTAAAAAAAAAAAAAAAAAAGGTGAGCAAGAACGTGTCCGTGTGCCTTTTGGAACCGTCTTCCACTCCCTTTCTGCCTTTTTCTTTTTTTTTTTCTTTTTTTTTTTCCTCCTTTGATAAGTATCTGTTGATTCTGCTCTTCTCTTTGTCTGTTTCACGGTTGTGATCTTTTGCTCATAGTTACATAGTACTTCACAACAACAACAAAAAAAAAAAAAAAAAAAAAAGGCGCTGCCTTGAGAAGTCATCTTCAAACTGATAAGCAGCCCCTGGTAAATTCATCTGAGGTCATTGGGATTCGAACTGAGGTCTGTATTTCACCAGTTCCTAGCGCTTCATAGCACTTCAAAGTTCATACGTATGTGGCTTTTGTGCAATTTGGCTCATTTCTTGGATGCTGCCACTCGATAAAATTGACAAGAGAGTACATAACATATAAATAATAAATATGCACGTTGCGGGCAAGCCGTGCCGGAAATCTCACAAAGCACTCTACTCACCTGGCAGCAATACCCTGGCAGCTCAGCGATCTACTAACTTGGGGAGGCGAGCCCTACTGCAACATGGGTAGTTCGCGGAAAAAAACACGTCCACCCTCTGCCATAAACAACCCTTCGATCCTGCAAACTGTCCCAAAATTCTCCCCCCCCCCCCCCCCCGCCCCCCGTGCCGCCTCTTAGTCAAGTCAGAAATTCCTCAGTTTGGTCAAAGTCAGTCAAAGTCAGTCAAAGTCAGTCAAAGTCAGTCAAAGTCAGTCAATTGAGGCCTCGGCACGTCAGACGAACGTTCTCAGAATGGTAGGACTTGTGTCAGAGGTAGGCCTACCTGCGTGAGTCTGGATCTGGATTCGCGTACCCAGACCTGGGAAAGTCACAACAGTCCGGCCCAGTTCGACCACACGCTCCAGAAGGCGAAGAGTCGACGATTTCTGCAGATGGAAACTTTGAGAAAGCAACTTTGACGACATGCTACAAAGTTACGATCACAACATCCAAAGGCCCTGATGAAGTTTCTGGGCAAATTTAGGGTCTATAGACTCTATGGACTCTATACGGTTATCATCTCAGTGCGGCCCGAGGCCCAGCCGCAGTTGTCTGAGCCCATGTATCGATGCTGGGAACGAGAGCTTCAGCCAAAGGAATATACCACCTACCTTCATTGCCCATCCACTTGTGGCACATTCTGCGTTGCTCTCTGGTCAAGTGTGGGCGTAGTGAGCGGTGCTGCCCTGCTGCTGTCATTAAGAGGAGAGAGTGCTTTGGAAGGCAGCAATAGCTAGGGGGTAGTCAGCAACCGCACATAGTTAGGAGGAGAGAGAGAGAGAGAGAGAGAGAGAGAGAGAGAGAGAGAGAGAGAGAGAGAGAGAGAGAGAGAGAGAGAGAGAGGCCCGAGGGTAGAGGAAGCGTACCTGGTGACTGGAAGCCAAAAAAAAAAAAATCCCCTGCCTCACTATCTGCCCACCATCTGGACGCCGGACCCAACGCCGGATTTCAGTCAGTCTGGATCCCCGTCCGGTGGTCCGGATCGTAGCTATGCTCCAAGGTTACAAGGGTAAATTTGCAATTGACATTAGTTGCAGTGCTGCAGGGTATTGTTTCCAGTCTGACAGACAGGTGCAGTGTAGAGGGATGTACAGCCGGCGGGGCTTCCGCCCACAACCAACCACTTGCAGACCAGGGACGCTAGATCGCTCTCCCTTGTGATGATCATATCGTGAGAGGGAGAATAAGATCGGATTAATTTGCATAAACAAATAAAGTATATTCTCTCTGCATAAGCCGTCAAAGACGGATAAAATTAGATAAGATTATCCTTTTTCTTTATGTGCTGTGCAAACTCATCAACCTCACCTGTCGTTTGTGATGTGCTGAGGATCTCATATGTAACAGATCAGATCGTGGGATGTGTTCTTCTTCTTCTTCCTCCTCCTCTTCTTGCTCTTCTTCTCCTCCTCCTCCTCCTCCCTTCTTTGTCCTTCTTCTTCTCCTCCCTCTCCTCCCCGTTTAGGCAGCAGGCTAACAGACATATGTTTGTTGTGTTGCAGATTCCCGGAGATGTAGACCATCTGAAGCACAAAGAAGATGTGCGGACTATACTATGCCTTCAGCAGGACACAGACTTGGAGTATCCTTCATCTTTCTTCTTTTTTTCGTTGGCTTTTTTTATTTGCAAAGTGTGCATTTTACTACTATTTCACTTGACGAATATGTGACAATAACAATATATATACTCTTTTACTCTTTCATGATGGTATATGACAATATGTATATACTATATAGATAACTCGGCCGCAGCGTGTTCTTTTTCTCTTTTTGCTCTGTCGGCCGAGGGAGGGGCGGGGGAGGGCGGGGGTTGTCATATATCCGGTCCCGGAATCCCAACCTCGATCGGCGGGACCCCCCTTCCCTCGGTGTTACTGTCTAGGCCGCAGCGTGTTCTTTTTCTCTTTTTGC
>BFEA01000063.1:2734726-2747052 GCA_003427395.1 Chara braunii
GTTGTGATGGTAACAGATTGGGAGATACCTGTACAAATACGTTGTGGATGGAAAATGGACTTATAATCCTGATGCTCCATTGACGAAGCCTGACAAAAGTGGGAACGTCAATAATTATGTGGAGGTATGTAGTAACTGTTTTTTTGTTTCCCCTCTGCCCCTTTTTCTTGTCCTTCTTCTCGCTCTCGAGTATTTTCTTTCTGTTGGTATTTTCCTGTGCTCTCATCTGTGTCTGAGCGAGCACCCTCAAGTTGTGCCAAATAGGTGCCTCTTTTTTCAGAGCCTGCAACACTTATAGGGGGCCCGCTGGGCGCATGATGCAAGGACGAAGGAAGACGGCTGCGGCACACAGACCGTTAGGGGGATTATAAAAACATGTGTGTGCCTCTCATGGTCTGTGTGCTGCAGCCGTCCGTTTGTTAAGACGGTTGCGGCACACAGACCGTTAGCAGGACAGACACATGAAACCACACCACAGCATCACCAAGAAACGTCGAAGCGAGCGGACAAAAGGGATTTCAATTTTGAACCTTCCTCACTCTAGTGGAACATTTCCTTTTCACTTCATTATTCCGGAGAATCGATAAAATTAATAATATTAATAATATGAGTGATACCACTCTCGTGAGAGGTCCGAAAAACGCCTCAGGCGTGACTCATGAAAGGGATGACTCAGTGACTCTGATGGTGCTGAAAGCCTGCAGTCTGTAGAGGTCTACTTGTGGCGGGAGTAGGTGGGGKGATGCATACAAGCCTATTACAAGGCAGTCCGCTCCAGGAAACAACACACAGCGAGCGGGCTGGGCGCCCAGACAGCATAGCGGCGCCGACAAGGCTGTCCACTCGTATGCTTCAATCTCTTCTGTCCCGTATTGGACCCCTTGTCGGCGCCGCTATGCTGCCTGGCTGCCCAGCCCGCTTGCCGTGTGTTGTTTCCTGGAGCGGACTGCCTTGTAATAGGCTTGTATGCATCACCCCACCTACTCCCGCCACAAGTAGACCTCCCGCTTGCCGTGTGTTTTCTGCCTGGAAGTGTGTTTTAAAGTTTAAACATTTTATTGGTTCAAATTTCACAATTGTGTCGGAACTTGTCTGCGTTTTCTCCCTCCCGTTTGGATGATCTTTCCTGTGCTGTTTGGCCCGGGCAGTCTGCCGCAAGTGGTTAATGGGGACCTCATTATTTTTTTGTTAGTAGCTAGTATGATCTCCGCTCTATGAATTGGTTGCAAGTTTGGTTGAAATGACTCTTTTGTTATATATGGCATGACAGGTTGTGTCTGAGAATTGAGGCCTCCGTTAACCACCTCTCTCCAATCTCGATACATGGACAGAATTATCACGGTGTGAGTTTGAAACGGGCAATTTGGGTAGGAAAGAATCCATTGGGCTTTTTTTTTTTTTTTTTTTTTTTTTTTTTTTTTTCTGTTTTCCCTCGACGGCCGACCCCTGTAGTTTTGACACCTGGCCTGGCACCACGGAAGCTGGTACTGTCGTTGCTTTTTCGAACTCGACGGCTGTTTTCTCGTTTTCTTTGCCGACGCGTGTTTTATTTGCTTCGATGCTCAAAATTGACATCAACGTACTTGCGCCGTTTTTTTTTGGGGGGTGGGTGCCCGGGGTGGGGTTCGAAATTGCATCTGATGATCTGACCTTATCTGCGTCCCCCCCCCCCCTCCCTGTTGAACCGCACTCTTGGCCACGCGAACAGGTTGTGGGAAAGAAATTGGGAAGCGAGAAGTGGGCAGTTCGACGACGAGTCATGCGTCCAGATACACGGCTAACGGATGAAGAACGTATGAAGGTCATCGAAAAGTTGGACGAGATTGTGAGCCAGAGGGAGAAGGATGCTGCGCTACGGGAAATCTGATCTTGGCACCTGCTTCCCTTTTAAGGACAAAAAAAAAAAAAAAAAAAAAAAAAAGAGAAGGATGACAAGGCAACGGAGAAGGCACCTGTCTAGCCGAGGAAAGATTGTGTGATGCTGCCACGTGGAAGAAAACAACGAGAAAAGAAAAAAGAAAGGAAGGGAGTGGCAGAGGGCTAGAGCACCTCAGCAGCGCCTCGCAAAGGTCAGGTCACAAGAACGCCAATGGTTGTTGCTCCTGCCCGTGATATAAACACACGTGATTGAAAGAGGAAGTAGGACCTACTCGTGGGAGGTTGTCCATGTGTATACGCACCAGCAAGAACGGCTGCTAAACAGCAATTGAACTTCTGCGTTCATGCTCTCTCTCTCTCTCTCTCTCTCTCTCTCTCTCTCTGGTCGTTCATCTCTCTCTCTCTCTCTCTCTCTCTCTCTCTCTCTCTCTGGTCGTTCATCTCTCTCTCTCTCTCTCTCTCTCTCTCTCTCTCTCTCTCTGTCTCTCTCTCTCTCTCTCTGCGTGTGTGTGTGTGTGTGTCGGTGTGTGGCACACATACTACACGCATTGATTATCCTTCTGCCAACAGTTTTTTGAGCTTTTTCATTTTTAAAGGAGTTTTTTGAATTTTCATTTTGTCCTGTATACAAATTGGTGTGATTCCACTGGGAAGTATTCCGATCACAAGTTATTAGGCATTTGAATTCTGGGTTCTGCAAGCTTTGTTATTCTTCTTCTCATTGGGGCCCCTTCTTTCTCTCCGGGACTTCTCTGGAAGGCCCGGAAATGTATACTTGTGTTTTTGTTGGATAGGTATGGCAGTTCGAGTACAAACTGTATACTTGTGTTGTTATTGGATAGGTACGGCAGTTGAGTAAGGGCGCTCTCACTGAGCTCTTTTAACTGACCATACCGGATGAATATGGGCCTACCGACGTGACCGTAATTGTAGGGATTGTTTACTTTTGACAGTACAGAGGGCTACAGTTAAGAAAATCTCTTGCAGTTTTTTTTTTTAACTGTCGATACCAGTTCAAGTCAGACGAGCTCTCGACTTAGTGTGCGTGATGTCGGTCAGGCCTGACATCGACACGTTACGTCAGAAGTCCGATTGCCGATGAAGGCTCGTCGATTGAGAAGGTAACCGCTGCAGGTTGCAGAGAAAAAGGTTCACGGCAAAGATACAGTGGCGATCGCAGAGCAGCCTTCAAGGCATGCCTTCACCCCTCGAGTAACCGGAGGAGAGTAGGAACTCCCAGCACAGCTTCATTCCAAGTATTTGAGACAGGATTTGGGACAGGATTTGGGACAGGATTTGGCACAAGATTTGGGACTGATATACGGTGGAACGGCTGCAGGGAGTCGGTTACGGTTTTCAAAAACATGTGGGCGTGCGAGAAAAATCTGACAAACTGGGATTGGTGAAAGCGAGACGGCGAAGTCTCGAGGGCGGCGAGGGGTTTTTTGAAGACTGAAACTGAGTTGAATGGAACGGGTAGAAGGCAAGGCAAAAGTGGATGAATTGATCTGACGAATGGAGGAGACGGCAGCGGGTTGAGTGAGACGAGATATATATATATATACAACTATTAAGTTGGCACGCTTCGGCAAACCGGCATCACTCGCGTAGTGATAGGCACGAGCTATATACGGGTGGTGGACACAAGCTATACACACGTTGACTCAGTGTGGAAATTTGCAAAACCAGCGGCACATCACTTGAGCAGCGCCGGACAGACGAGTTGTGGGAACACGTTTCGTGTTTCGTGATTGCGTTCTTGTATTCACTGTGATAGTAAAAAGCTTAGTACAAGTTTGCAATCAAGATCTGATGCTTTATGTATTCTTCTGTTTCAATTGGTGTGGCGCATTAGTAGCCTCCTCCTCCTCCTCCTCCTCCTCCTCTTCCTCCTCCTCCATCTTTTCCTCCTCCTCCGCCGCCACCGCCGCCTCCTTCCCTTCCTCCTCCTCCGCCGCCGCCACCGCCGCCTCCTTCTCTTCCTCCTCCTCCTTGTTGATGATCTCTCTTTCTCTACTGGAATGTTTGTGTGTCTATCGCTCGCTATGGCGTTAGCATTACTATAGAAAGCTGTGGTGCTATACTGAAGTTTCCTGTGATAAGCAGGTCGAGATAGATGTCTTCCGCTCGGTTGGCATTCGCATGTCTTGGCTTGTTGTAGATTCGACGAAGAAATGACGACGGGTCATTCAAGACACAGATTGGATTGTAACTTTGTTAAGTGTGCGAAGTGGGTGGCATGTCGTTCAAGAACACCTTCATTCAAGGTCTTTTTTTTTTCTTTTTTTTTTTTTTTTATGAAAGCAGGCCATAAGTTAAACAGGCAGACAGTTTTTTTCTCTTTTTTTGTGAACATGCTTTCCATCCAGTTGCGGTTCCGTCAGCATTGTTTTTTTTTTCTTTTCTTTTCTTTTTTTTTTTCCAGTCAAAAGAAAAGGGAGGAGGGGGGGAGGGGAAGGGGGGCGCTTCTGAAGTTAAGTTAGCCTGTTTTGTGAGAATGTGTTGTTGTCAACATGTTTTGTCCACACCTGGTCAAGTTTTTTTGTCTTTTTCGGAAGTTTTTCCTGAAATTTTTGTTTTTGCAATATTAACATGTGTCCCCCACAGGTTAAGAGAATGCATTGCACTTGCGCGTGATCTGGACTCTTAACGACACCGACTGTACTCAATCATGCACGCGAGCACACCGAGAAGACTGTAAAAACATCAGGAATTAATACCGACGCAGGAGTCGTCCAAGTTACAGAATACCCAATACAAACTCGAAAAGCATGACGAATCGCGATTTTTTTGAACTTTTTTCGGATCAATATTCCTCCGGTCGTTACTTTCCCTCATCTCTGCGTTCCACTTTCAGATGTCTGGAAGGTCTCTGGAGTCTGTTTTGGACAGCCTCAGCTTGTCCCTTGCTCGTCACCCTTTTCAGTGCTAAAGGGCGTATTTGGGCATCCCTTCTTAGAGCCTAAGAAACCAAATGGCCTTTATTTATTTTGAAAGGGTGGACACCAAGGGAGGGATCCCCAAATTGTAATTGTTTCCGGGCTCTTACGTAGAAGAGTCTTGAGAAATTTTGCCAACATTCCAATCTCAAGAATCCTGAATCCAATGTCTTACACAGAAGAGCCTTGTGAAACCAGGATCCATTGGATCCCGCTGTTATGATAATAACAAAATCATCAGAATCTGGTCCCGACCGTACCGACTTTAATAGAGTGTAGTAGATGTAGTAGATTCTGGCTGAAGGGAAGGGTAGGGTTTTAGCTTACCAGGGTTTCAGGGGTTACGGTACCCTTAAAAGGGATGAAGACGAATGCAGCCAGCCTCACCACCACTCAGCACACAGATAAATATAGATGGGGAAGTAGCCAGTATTGTCAGGCATAATTGAGGCGGCCCACCTTCGGGCTGAAGAGGCACCGACCTACCATACTCCAATTGAACTTAGTATACACATTCTGCAAGATGTAAAAGGGGAAGGGGGTGCTAGGCCCTGTTCCCAGCAGATGTAACTCCCCACCAATAGATCGAGCCGCCCCCGGAGAGCTTGAGGTGTGTACTCCTACCAGCACCTCAAGCTCCTCCAGGGTTTCGCGCTTTTGAAAAAAAAAAAAAAAAAGAGATTGGCTGGGCGACACGGGGATGCGGGTGGGCAGCAAAGAAAAGAAACAGCAAACCAGGGGGAAAAAAAAAAGAAAAAAGAAAGGGACTTTGGCCTGGTGGCTCAGTGGTTAGAGCACCTGCTGGAAATGTGCATTGTGGTTTGAGGTTGCGGCTTCAAAACTCTCCCGCCTTGCGCACGTCCACCGTTAGCGGCGTTAGGCGATTTCATAGTGCCCAGCCATCCACACCCCCCCCTTGGGCTGACGCATGGTAAGTTTATACAGACACTGCCTGTGCACCGCCCAAGAGGTCCTCGTCCTTGGTGGTTGTATGCTGGGATGGGCTTGGGGGAGGGCTGTTTGGGGTTTGGTTTGCTCGTTGTTCCGACGACTCAGGTCTCTTCGGGTTGTCACTCCATGGGATGGTAGGGGATGGGGGCGGGGGGGGGCGCCCAGAGGGCATATATATAAACTTTTGTTGTGCATTCAAAGATTTGGTTGATCACTTGGGGTATTACACAGGGGTATCTTTTCTGTGGAAGTTCTTACCGTTGTATCTAGTCGCAGATATGGTCGCACCTATAGATGGACCCTGTTAGAACTGAAAGGACTGCTCATAGTAATATGGTACATGGTATTGAATGGGCGGCTCGAGCCTCTTTTCCTTTTTTTCCGGATCTGTGAGCCCGAATACCTGGAGTCCTCCCTTTCTGAAGGTCCGTCGGTCGGGAAGAAAACTTCTGGCAGGATTATCCCTCCCTACAGTCCGCCGAGACCCTACTCTGTTGACGATAGACTTCATGCGAATCGAAGGTCCATCTGCATCATGCCTCACACGCCTCACGGAGGAAAAAATAAAAAACTAAGAAGGGAAATGATTGCGCATGTTTGTGTGTGTGTGTGTGTGTGTGTGCGTGTGTATGAGAGAGAGAGAGAGAGAGAGAGAGAGAGAGAGAGAGAGAGAGAGAGAGAGAGAGAGAGAGAGGTTGCTCATGTTTATTGCTTACCAGCCCACTTAGCAAGTAAGGTATGTTGCCCATGATTGTACGGATATATGTCTTTTATCTTTTGGCATGTGAAAAATCATCAGAAGACTTTCAGTTTGGTTGGAGGGAAGGGTACTGCACAGAGAGGGAGATCTGTTGAAGACCCAAGCGACAGGTTTTACGTACCTGGCTATAAGTTCACGTGACAACCAGAATTCCCACATTGGAAGAGAATTTGCTGATAAATTCCTATGGCCGTAAGTTAAGGCTGTGGAGAGGGGGCGGCGAGGGGGGGGGGGGGGAAGTACAATGGTGGGGAAGGTGTCGAACAAGTATCACTATATATATCTATATATCTATATATATATACAGGGTTTCCAGGCCGAACGTACGGAGGCCCCTAAGCTGACCCCCGAACGTTCGGGCGTTCGGGTCCCCGTACGGGGCCCGAACCTGAAGGGGTTCGGACCCCGCAAAAAATTATTTTGGCACCTTAATATTATTATGTTTTTCTGAATTTTGTTTTGGGAGCTCTCTGTGATGTAAGGCATCTCCCTCTTAATTTTGTAGCCATTCTGTTCCCCCAAAAAACACATGAAAAAACGAGCAAAGAACGGAAAAAACCTTATGCTCCGTGAGGTTTCGGTAAGCTAGAGCAATCAATGAATTCAGTCGCACCGGGCCTACGTTGGTATGGGAGAACTGCTGAAAGCATATAAGCGGGAAACCCCTCTTGAAAAAAGTTATCATACAAAGTGAAAGACCATCACTTGAATAGGCGAGAAGTAAAAACAGAGAGTGATCTCTAAAGAAAAACTTTTCCGTTTGCTGGAACAACTAAACACTTGTTCGTACTTGGTTCTTAAGTGCTTGCTCCGAACCAGTGAAAATTGTATAAGCAATGTTCGATCAGCAGGAAACCACAAAAAAGTACGGCCGAAATGTTCGATCAGCAGGAAACCACAAAAAAGTACGGCCGCTCGCCCTAGCCAGCTACCGCCAAACTGTTTGGGATCCTCAAAGACTTTACGCAACGCATCTCACTTGTTTCATTATTCTGATTTGCATTCATTATCACCAAGCAGTCTGGAATATTGTTTGTAACAATTCCTTCAAAGCATTTTTTCATTTTTTATAACACGGCACCTTGCGAATATATTGTGTTGTATCTAAAGCTTTGAGTGACAAGTTGTCAAAGTGTTGAAAATGCGCTCGTACATGAAAAATGTGCTTCCAATTGGTTTAAAAAACCTCCAATCCATTTATGATTTATACAACTTTGACATGTTTCTTTTGCCATTTTCTGAATTATTTGATTTTTTTGTGGATTAATATTTACAAATAATATAATGACCATTTGAACGAATTATATACTCAATGAAATTACAAGCTCTTCGTAAATAAAGAAGTGTTTTTTCTAAATCAATAATAGCGATTTCATTTCGTAATGCGTACAGATATGGTTAAAAGTCTGAAGTAGGTGTACGATTACCAAAATGTGCCTTTGTACTTTTTGTTCTCGGCGTAGAATAAGAACCAGACTGATGATCCTCACAATCAATGTAAAGACAAACCCATAAGTTTTTTTTTTTTTTTTTAATTAAAAAAAAAAACACTGCTCCCCATGTGCCGCAAAGCCCGGTATGCCTGCACTCTGTTTCCCGAATTCCCTGTCCCAATTCCCTGAACCTCTTGGAATTGTCTGTATCTGTATAGATACCCTTTTTGGGGTTTTCCCAGTCCTGTTCCTTTCTTGGTTCAGTCTCCATTAAAACTACGTAGCAACCTGCATTACCAACCAGGCCTACGGGATCACCTTTGCTGCCCAAGTGGCCCGGCCGGGCAAGGGCTGCCCTGTAAAAAAAAAAAAAAAAAAAAGAAACGAAAAAGTGTTCTGCAGAAAAATAAACTGAACAACTTTTGCCTCAGGGTCATATCGGTACCCCATCAACAAAAAAAATAGGACCACCAGTACCAACTGGCCTATCTCAGCAGACGAGTAAAATACTATAATTTTGGGTGTCGTTAGACACTCCTCGGGGACGCGAAATCCCAAGGAATTGTTCGTTCCACCTATCCTTGGGGATGCAATCCGAAAAAAAGAGTGAAAAGGCTCGTAAGGAAATTCCTTGGGCAATAAGAATTTCCCCAGCCATTTCTTCCTTGTGCCCGCGAGGTCCCTTGGCCACAAGGAATGCGCGTTTCACGGAGAGGAGAGGGCACACGGGTAGATAGACGTTACAGCCGAGAATCTGGATCGTGGCGGCACCCTATTGCCTGAAGGCCTGAAGCACAACTGTTTGTTTTCTTCTTTTCTTTTTTTCTTTTTTTCTTTTTCTGGCATCGATCTTAGGAATTGTCCTCGGGCGAAGTCCCTGAGGACAGGTGGAACGAAGGGCCGAAATTTCCTTGTGAGCCATTAGGAATCTTTCCTATTGCTCGAGGATTTTAACAGGAGTGTCTAACGACGCCCTCTGAATCACCCAGGGGCGGTTAGTTCAATGATCATTGGCATATCTCAAGGCCGTCGTCCTTTTTTTTAAAAGAAAACAAAAGAAAACCAGGGGGTGCATTCCGACGCCGTTTTTGAAAAAGAAAAGAAAAGACCACCAGGAGGTGCGTTGCGGTGCAGAGATGACACCAAGCTAACTTTCACTGCCAAACTTGGCACTCACATGCTATGGCCGCACAGGGAGTGCACTTGGGTGCAAGGAGGGCGCACTAAGGAGGCTTTGACTGGACTCTGGGCATCGCCTGTCTCTCTTGACTACTTATCGGGAATCCGGGTCCGGTAGAGGAGGGCAACGACTCACATGTGTGGATTGCCGGTACGCGAGATCCAGATGATTATGGGTACTCTGCACAGGGTGTTCATGAACATGTATAGAGTTGAGATTAGTCTGTGAAATGTGGGGAATGTGCGATGAGCAGGAGGCAGCGAAGAGTTGCACTTCCCCCATGCAATTTTTGTGCCTGTTTGTTACATTCTTTCCATCGTGGTACTAGTAATGGATTGGTGCCATGCCGGGTGAATCCAATCTGCAGTCTCACACTCAAAAAGTTAATCGCCCTTGTCAATACCTTAGATGCCGCCCTTGATGGTTCGTTATATGTAGGGACGAAGACGTCTTTGTTGTCTGGAATCGTGTATGCAGATCTGTACGTCCCATTCGCGTCCCATTGTGCCACTTTGATCAGTCCCATTCCCGTGTATGTGTTTTTTGCTTGCAAGATCATTTCCCCCATTGATTGGTCGACCTGTTCATAGTAGCATACATCACGGAAGCATACCTGCCTCGTCTCCCACCAGTACGCTGGGCATTCTACGTAGGTTTCCCTTGGATTTCTATCGCGCATGTATCATGGAAGCAGAGCGGTACGACACTAGCTTCCTGCTTCGTGATACAAACAACTTTTGCTCGAGGGTCTTGGAGAAATTCCCAACCAAGTTTGAGAGAAAAGAAAAACAACGTTCAGCTCCTACAAGTTGTACATTAAAACTCGTTCTATAACATACCTACGTACTTTCTATTCATATACAACGTGCCAGAAACCCTAATGAAGATCCCACCATATAGACCAGCACGGCCTAAAAGCGAACCCGCACGGCTCTGGTACAAACAGCACCCAGGTTCTTGTCCCATTTAGGTGTGGACCCCACTGGCCGGCGGCCTGGAAAAGTTTGGGCGCCGGGTTGTTTTCCAGACCCCACTGGGTCTGGAAACCGGCGTGGAAAGCCGGCCCGGAAAGGAATTCCAGACCCCACTGCGCTTGGAAAGAGGTTGCGGAAATGGTGACGGGGCGTTTCTACATGGTCCGCGGTCTGGAAATTTGACGCCGACCGGTTTCCAGACCCGTTCCAAGGAGGCGGCCAGTTGAGGAATGGGGGGGGCATGTCCATCAGTTTCCAGATGCAGGCTTCACGGCGTGGACCATGCACCCTCGCCATGGACCGTTTTGTGTACCTGGAGGCCGTGGCGCACATTCGTATTTTCCCGTGGTGTCGCACGATATTCCCAAGGGGCCGCCGGTCTGTGGAGTCCATGGTCCCCCGAATTCACTAACGTCGCGGTGCACCATTTGAAATTCGATGGATCCATGGCGATTCCGTTACCATGACGGTGACGTCGTCAACCCCTGTACACGGCCTGTTCTGGCCCCGTCAACCGCACAACCTTCATGAACCCTTGCGACTCACCAAACCGTCCTCCTTCGTCCCCGGCGAGGGCTCCCCGTCAGTGCTCCTGTGCTCAGTGCACTCCGGCTACCAATGCTCCGGACGACACCTCCCACCAACGGCAGGGAGGGACATCCACCCACGCCCCCAATGGTAATTTCCCGTTGCCTGAGCGGACCCGCTCGGGCCACACAGCAACGCACGGCACTTGTGTGGAACCCGCCACACCGGGTCGCGCACGGCCACACACGGACTTGTCCTGGAGCAGTGCAGTACCAGGCCATGGTCCATAGCACCCGCCCGACTTGCCTTTTCAGAAAACACCCTTTGGCGGTTTCCTATTCGGGTATGCCATGCCTTTTCCAGTGCCGAAACTAGCGGTCTGCGGTGGGGTCCCTTCAAAATGCGTCAAGTTTTTTTCAACCACCGTCGGCCGTTTTTTGTGGCCAACACCAGTTTCCAGCCGCCGGCCAGTGGGGTCCACCCCTTAGAGGTGGGCCCCACGGGACGGCGGCTGGAAAACCCGCGAGGCCATTAAAAACGGCCCACCGTCGTTGGAACGTGTTTGGCAGATTTTGTTGGCACCCCACCGCGACCGCAAACTTTGGCATTGGAAACGGCCGCACTTGCCCGAATAGGGAACTTGAAAGGCCAGGTCCGAAAAAGGAAACTTCCGTAGGGGCACCGGTCCATGGCCTTCCATTGTGGCTGTACGCAGGTCCAAAAAATGGTCCCCTCCACCGCTGCGTGGACCATGCCGTCTGGCCCTCTGATGCCATCGGAGAACATGCCCCCCCCCTTACTGTGCTGGGGGCCATGTTTGGAAAAGGAATGCTGCGATCGGGCAGCGATTTTCCAGACCACCGACCATGTAGAAACGCCCCGTCAGCATTTTGGCAACCCCTTTCCATCACCGGTCGGGTCTGGAAAACCTTTCCAAAGAGGCTTTCCACACCTCTTTCCATCACCGGTGGGGGCTCCAAAACGATCGGGCGCTTTTTTTTTCCCAAGCCGCCGTCCGGTGGGGTCCACCTCTTAGTCAACAGAGGCAACCAATGATCCCATCAGCCAGCCATCTTCCTGGAAAAATCAGCAAGGCCCATGCAAAGCTGCCCTATCCTAAAAAAAAAAACAAAAAAAACTTGGCGGAGCATTTTTCCATGTTCTAGGGGGAGATTCATTCTCATTTTGCACATTGGCGAGTAGTGGAGTGAAAAAAAACAAAAAGGGAAAAGTTTGTAATGCCCCTGAAGTTTGCATTTATTTGTGATTCGCCCGTCCGATGGCTGACTTACCCTGACATGCCCCTGGCCCTCTGAACTTTCGTGCAGGCCCCTGTCAACGAGGGGCACAAGTTTTTGGAATGCCCCTACGGGGCCGGCGGTCCCATTTCCCCTGCTGCCTGTCCGATTTGCCCTTCTGAGATGCCCTCCTGCAGGGAGGCACTGACAATTGGAATTCAAACCCCATACTTTTCCAGGCTGCCGGCAAAAAAAAGGGATGCAGTCCATGTAATCCACCTTGTAGTGCATTCTTCAGCTACTGCGACCCACTGCCGCCTTGGACATAGGCCGTGTACATTGGCGAAGGTCAGTGTTCCTCCCCTTGTTCCACGCCTCTCTCTCTCTCTCTCTCTCTCTCTCTCTCTCTCTCTCTCTCTCTCTCTCTCTCTCTCACACACACACA
>BFEA01000063.1:2794160-2809950 GCA_003427395.1 Chara braunii
CACACACACACACACACACGGACACACAAAGAGGAGCTCTCTCTCTCTCTCTCTCTCTCTCTCTCTCTCTCTCTCTCTCTCTCTCTCTCACACACACACACACACACACACACACACACAGAGGAGACACACAGAGGGAGAAAACCGGTGTACACCTAGGGCACGCACAAGGGGGAAACGGAGGGCACTTTTGCAATCGAATTACGAGAAGTGGCCTGGCTCTCTCCCTTCGTCCTCGCTGGTTTTCGTGATTTACGAACCTGACAATTTTTTCATAATACCCTCGCAACTACCGGTAGTCCTACCAGTGTGGTATGCTACAACACGCCAATCAAGAGCGCCTTGAACTGGCTTGCGAACGAACCTCCGGAGCAGGAGCAGGAGCAGGCGCAGGAACGCTGTCCTCTTGCACACCCAATTATTGCCACTTCTATCAAACGCGCCCTCTTCTCCGAGGCCGGACGAAGCGCCCTCTCTCCCTCTCTCCCTCTCACCACGGTGTTGCCGACTGACTTCAAATCCGGCGAATCGCGACTTTGAGGGCGATTCGCCGTCTTCTCTTCAGCGCCTTACCCGGCAACCTTGAGCCCGCTACTTTCGTCGAAATTACCGGTCGTACGGACGATGACGTGTTCCTAGAGCCCAGTCTTTCCCTCTTTCCCGCGGTCGTTCGCCCTCTTTCCCTCGGTCGTTCGCCCCTCTTTCCCGCGGTCGTTCGCCCTCTTTCCCTCGGTCGTTCGCCCTCTTTCCCGTGGTCGTTCGCCCTCTTCCCCGCGTGCGCGCGGTCGTTCGGCCCGCCCTCGGCCGTCACAGCGCCGCGTCCCTCATCCAAAAAGCCAATAAAGCGGAAATGTTGCGGTCGAATTGCAGTCGAACTAATAAAGGGCGTCGTTCCACGCCACTACACTCGAGAAACAAAAAAATTGTAATTGTACGGCCACCCTACAGCCGCCCTGCAAATCGAACGTAATTCAAAAATACTGTACTAGAGATTTTCCCCGTTCCACGCGGGAACTGCGCGGGGGCGGGGACCATTTATTTTATTTTATTTTTTATTATACACAGCCACACATCGCCTGTCCATTCTGTACATGGCGTTCGTGTCATTCAGAACGAGAGTGGTCCCGTTCAATTGCACATTGACGAGATAGATGACCACAAGCTTGTTGAGGAAATCGTAAACGGGCCTGATGAAAGTTCTCGATTGAATCAGCCTACCGCTGACACTTCTCTCCAAAACAAAAACAAAAAATAAAAAAAAATAAAAAAATAAAATAAAAAAGATTCCCGCAATTCGCGTTCAGAACCTGCTGCTCCCGCATAAAAAAAAACTACCCCAGCAGGGGAGAGGAACGCGCATCAATGTGAAGAAAAAAGCTGTCAACTTAGCGGTGGAGAGAGCAACCTCGCATCAATTATCAGGTGTCACTGGCCCTGGTATTACTAAACTTTGGAGAGCCTTGAGGAGCTATCCTGTCCAGAAGCAGGCCAGTATCATGTGGTTGCAATCCCTTCTGGTCACCCCTACGGCCACTTGGCTGGCTGCTAAGGGTATGGAGCTACCCCTGCAATGTTTAAGATGTAATTGGGGGTGGGAAAATATGTCCCACCTGTGGCTTTTTTGCCCTTTGGCAGTTGAGGTTATTGATTGGTGGATAAGTCATTGGAACCGGATCGTCAGGAGTTTTTGAGTGGTCAAATGCCTGGGTCCTTACAGGCATTCTCCCATCAGACCTCTCATATACTTCGGGTTGGGGATATGTAGCCCTGTGTTGCCGAGGGGTTCTGATGGAAACCATTTGGGCGGCCAGAAATGCCAGAGTTTTTAATGGGGATGTTACGGCTAAAAGGCATCGGCAGCTGCAGATCAAACAAGGGCTCAGAAGGATAATCAGGGCAGATTGGCATCGTAAAAATATCATCTGGTTCTCGAAGACCTGGGCTCTTGATGGTAGACTTGCATCTATTAACCAGGAGGGTTATTTTTCTTGCTGCTATTGGCTTTCTGATACTCATGATTGAGAGTTCGTATGAGCGGCCGTTGGTTAGGCCGTTTGCTCATTGTGTTTCGGCTTTAGCTGGTCTGGGTATGAACCGGTTGAGAAATAGTCTATATAGACTATTTATGTCTGCCAGTTAAGGTCTGATATTCTATCTATAGATTTCGATAACTTTTTTCTGCGCTTCAAGGTTGACTTTTTTGGGAAGCAATTATAATCAGAAGGAGTCCTCGGATTTAGGTTCCCTATGTAGGGAGGAGTTATCACTGGTGGAGGGACACAGACATGATTGGTGCTTGAAAGCTAAACTGGCTGAGGCTGCCAGGATAACTCCGGGTTGAATTGTGAGGTCCCCGGCCTCGTTCTGGATTTTGGAATATAAAAGTCTATGCTTCCAAAAAAAAAAAAAAGAAGAAGAAGGGCCAGAATTTGCATTCAGAACCTGCTGCTCAACCCCCTGGACAACCATGCTGGTGAGCAGCACTCCGTACGCCTGGTCATTTCCTGTTGCGTTGAGAACAATAAATGGTATATCTCCATAGCCTAGGCCTTCCATAAAAAAGTCGCAAAGGTCCACAGGTTTCAAGCGCTGCCCCTCCGGACCTTGAGCGCTTGTAGCCGAGTGGTAAGGGACAAGAGCAACCAAAACTGCAACAGCGCACATAGCGCGGTCTGCTGTCGAGAAACTTTTCCGCAACACCGCCAGTGCACTACCTTTCTGTTTACTGACAGCCGCGGATGACGTCAACACAAGCACACCGGAGAATTGCTGGCCCGGCAACTCTCTCCGAGCCAACTGCTTCGTTGTCCCGATGCGGAAGCAGCACGCTACTCTCACCACGTGTTAGTCACTAGCAACAGTTCAAAAGAACATGGGAAAGGAGTTATACTCGCAAAGTGCGACACACGAGCGCCACCCTGGAGGTCACGAGGTAGCAGCTTCCGATTCCACCAACTACAGTAAGGGCCTCGCCACACAGGCTGTCGAAATGTGCAAAACGAGAACGAACTTCCCGCTAGAACATGGCCAGATGCACCTGCCACATTTTTGTCGTTTTCATGTTTCGAAAGCCTGTGTGGCGAGGCCCTAAGATGTGCGAGCTGTGAATGGAGCTGAGAATGGAGGCTCCACCATTCACTTCATTCACCAAGAGGTCGTAGACTGCCGCAGCGGCTACAGCTGCTTTTGCAGACTTTTGCAAGAGTGCAGCTCACAGATCACCCGGAAGTAGCAGCTATGGTTATGGCTATGGCTATGGCTCACCGACTGACACTTCAGCATTTGACATGGACACGTGTCCGTTTCCTTCTCCTTAGGTTGTTGCACTCCACCCTTTCACTGACATACCGCGAGGACGCAAGCCAGCAGCCCGTACTTAGTGTGACCGCGAATCCGGGGCAAGGTCCCACTTGCCCGGATTACGAGATTTCGGCCGTTGATCTTCGCTATGGACGGTCAATATCGCATAATTGGTGCAAGTGGCACCTAGCCCCCGGCAGCAGTAAAGGCGAGTAGGAGTGAGGCGTGTAGACCCAAGTTCGAATACAGCGAATACAAAAACACATAGATGAGCACAGGGGACTGGACCTTTGGCCCAATCCAGCCGCTTTGTTTTTCTCCCTCTTTCTTCTCCCTTTTCTTTTTTCTTTTTTTTCTTTTTTTTTCTTCTTTTTTTTCTTTTTTTTTCCTCAAAATTGATCCATATATTCCAAACAAATTGTAGCGGGCCGGAGCGCTTCCGCCGGCGCTACGACGTTTCGGACCAAGCGCTAAGCCCCCGGTAACGTGGGCTTCTGAGTCAACCGCGTGCGCCGCCATCATGACATCGCCACGGGAGTTATGACCCTGCCCCTATCCGCCATGTCTCAGAGGGTCGACGATGATTACCTTATCAGGTGCTCATCGGCGATGGTGTCATAGTGACCTGTCGATTAGGTCCTACCATACGATACGAGCGAATTAGCTTATAAGTTGTTTGTGTAGAGTGACGACCAATAACTATTCCTCAGATCTTCCTAGTTTGTGGTTGTGGTAAGTAGTGTCGAAGAGGGGAGAGAACCTATGGCAGCGGTTCAAATGGAGGAGGGCATGCATCAACGTGGCGCTCGCTCTCCGCCACCTGACCCAGCAGGAGATAGAGATGTAGACGAGAGACTTAGAGAGTTGATGCGGCTATGTTACGAGGAAGGGATCATGCCTCCTAACATAGATCTCGGGGAGGTGACAGTAGAAGGAAGAGAAGCAAAATTCAAAGTCAATGAACGAATCGACAGAGTAAAGATCGCTTGGTTAAAAGAGCACACTGTGACAGTAATTTTCCGAGAACTGGCGAGATTCCTTCCCAAGCGAGTTAAAGACGATATTGTACGAGCATTCGAAGACGAAAAAACTCAGGACGAAAGCTTTGAAGCGGAGAATTTCGACGAGGGAGAGTTAAGGTGGAGAGCCCTAACGTGGTCTCATATGTCGCTAAATCCAGAGCAATCGCGGCATGGATGGTTACTAAGGGGCATGAAGAAATCACAATTGGACAAGACACCTACAAGCTGCAGTTTAAACCGTGGATGTCGAAGGTGCAACTCCAGGATCAACGACGGGAGGAGGACGAACTCACCTTTTGGGTGATAGCAGTTCAAGTTCCCCTGGACTCTTTCTTCTACTTGGAAGCTCGGGTGGCGAGGGCGATTGGTCCGATAATTCGAACGCATCCAACCGAACCAGATCGACTCAAACCACATGTGGTGAATGTTAAATTTGACATTGACCCAAGTTCGCGTCCTAACATGAAGGACAAGATTTGGGTCATCACGCCAGAAGGTGACGAGCTAGAAGTAAAGTTGGCGTCCTCGGAAACGCCGAGATGCAGACGATGCCGGGCTTTTTTCACACAGACAACGAGTGTCGACGAGGAGCGGGACAGCAGCAACAACGAAATGAAGCCAGTAGCGGAGTTCAAGGAACACTGACCAATCAAGGATATCAAGGCCCAATGGGCCCGTTGGGATTATCTCCATCACTCGCGGCACTTCATATTGATCCGGCTAATGCCCATTCAGGTGGTCAGCCATTTGTCAATTCCCGCCTCAACCCGACCTTCTCTCCAAGTCAACAAGTCGGATCAGTTGTGGGCCTAGGTGGCCAAGTCAACAACCAGACGGTGAACCAGCCATGGTTCCAACCATCTTCATACCCTCAGTATGGGATGCCAAGCTGGACAGGCAACGCCTTCATGCCATGGATGTCGCAACTAGCATTCCAGTAAGGCAATCATATTCTTCCTCCGAATGGGAGACAGGGACAGTACGGGGATACCGAACCCCCGGGTGAGCACTCCTGGAAAACAAAGACGTCTCGACATGGAAGGAAGCTTCATCGCAGGGGAGAACTCGAATGCCTCAATTCACTAAGATGAATCTACCGGAAGAGCGAAAGTAGTAGGTACTCTGGGTAGCTTCTCAGGAAAACGACGAGCTCCGGCCTCTCTTGGAAGAGGTCAACTCCAATCCGTGCCCATAACTCTTTGTGGGTCCTTACCTGGACCTCTTCGGATCGCTCGTCTCAGATGGTAAGTATCCCCGGCCCCGAACAACCAATGCCCTTTGCCCTGGTTTCGCTCATCAGAACGACCGTTAATGACCGCTTTCTATTTCGTATTATTCCTGATATGGTGATGCCAAGACTAATCGTTGATAGTCCAGAAGGAGGGGGAAAGTGAGTTAAGTTTTTTATACCAATCATGGATGTAAGGTTTGTGGTTGGCCAGCTGGAGAAGTTGGAAGAAGACGGAATCCGTCTGATTCCACTATCCTGGTTCGGTGAATCCCGTACGTCTGAGCTTCGCAAATTGAAAATGCCCTCTCTGCAATCTGTTGAACGATTAGCAGAGGTGGATGGTAAGCTCATGAAGGACAAAAAACTGCTTTCTCCGTATGTTAGAGATATGTTAACAACGAATTGGTTGCCAACCTCCCAGGGTTCTCCCCACATCCAACATGTTGCTGGGAGCCAGGGCATAAATGGGCAAAGTTAGAATTGGGTCGTGGAACGTGCGTGGTTTGGGAGATGGAACAGGACGTCATAAGCGTGAGAATTTGAAATCATGGATGTTTGATAAAAATATTCACGTAATGTGCCTACAAGAAACAAAACTCTCTGAGGAAAAAATCGCAGGATTATTGAATTGGTGGGATGACCCTCAACTATGGGCTCCCGTGATAGGCTCAAGAGGAGGCACTACGATATTGATCCATAAGAAAGCGGAACTTTAAATCGTGGATTTTTATTCTGACATCTGGGGACGTTGGGCTTGGGTGAAGTGTTTTATAGATGGCTCATACTGGGTGGTTGCATCTATTTATGCCCCTACAAAGGAGAACCTTCGTGCTAGTTTCTTTCAAGATCTGTTATTAATTATTCCAGAGGCAGACAACCTTGTTCTAGCGGGAGATTGGAATACTTCCCTGGACATTTCCTTAGGTAAGAGAATCAGAGATAAAATTGCTCTCTTTATGACAATGGATGAATTGGAGATAATTGATCCGTATCGATTAACACACCCGGACTCTCCGGGTTACACATGGTTTTCTCACTATCGTGAGAACACGGGGATTACCAAGCGTAGATTAGACTACTTTTTAATCTCTTCCACGCTATGGCAATCGGTAGACAGTGTGCACGAATCAACTCACTATCTATCAGACCATAAACCAATAATTATCTCATTGCATACGACAGAGGTCCTCCAAGGAAAATGACTTTTTCGTTTCAATACGGAAAACCTTTAGGAACCAGTTGCAATAATATGGATGAAACAGTTTTGGATAGATTGGGAGAAGGTACAAGGAGAGTATCCATCCACTGCTGATTGGTGGAACTCAGGATCACAATTTTTTTCTAACCTACTGAACATTATCTCGCATATGCTTGCTTTCAAACGGAATAGACAAGTGGCAGAAATTCAGAAACGGATAACGTATGTAGAGATAAGAATGTCAGAACATCCGGTCTCAGAGAAGGTTTGGGGGAAAGAAAGGAACAAATTGTTGGCGAAATGGGACAAAATTCAATGTAAACGGACTGATATCTGGGCAGATAGATTGCGCATCAAAGGCATTGCGGTATATGACCGCATGACAAAAGAATCATTTTATAAATTGCTTCCGAAAAGGGTCATAACCTCTATGAAAGAATTTAAAACATCCGTTCGACGAGATTGCCCCGGTGGCAAAGGAATTAACAGAGCTTTGTAACTATGGTACATTGTATTACAGGGATATCTTGACTTCTAGAACACAGGGAGCAAACACACAGTCTGATCTGCATAAAGAATCTCAGCATTGGGTTAACACAGAGGCTAGACTCTCACAGACCGGTGTCACGCGCATCGGCCCCCACGGGAAAACGAGGGCCCTCCCGACCATGTCACGCAAAAGTTTACCTAAAACAGAACTTCAAGAGACAACTTAGGAATGACGCATAACATATTCGCGAACCGCCGTGACGGACGAGGTCGCATCGCTCCTTCGCCACTCTGGCCGGGTGCGCCAGTTATACATCTCGCCGTCCCCTACGACAGGATAGGTTTTCGCGGAGCATAAGCTTGCATCCCTAAGGGGCTGTCACCACCCTTAGGGGTGTATCCTTACCGAGCTACTGACCCACGTGCGAAAGATTTTAGATGCAATCGCAGAGGTAGGCCAGCCGATGGCGTTTTCTCGTTTCGCTGCAGTATAGGAGTCGCTTGGTTAACGCCAAGTGGACCCAACGTCATTCGTCCCCCAGGGCGCTGATCTCCTAGGTACGAAGCGGACGTCGGTCGACTAACACTGTCTCAACCAAGCGTGAAACCCTTCATTGATCCTAGTCCCTTAAACATACAGTCAAACGAAAGTTACGACAACCATACATATAATTATATAAAAAAAAATCGACCGTAGCCGACACGAATAAATATTCCCAGTATGAAAAAATAACAGAAAAAAAAAAAATACAAATCATCATCTCATACATCCAATAACACAAGATTAAAAACTATCCGGTCGCCTCAGGTCGAATACCACAAAACAATCAAAACAAATGCCAACGAAAAGTTGGTTAATCGAAAATAACATTGATGTTGCCAACATGGTAGTCGGACAACCTCAGTTTTGACTTGATGAGACGCGTTGCCAAAGTCATTCATTCCATCCTATCGCCGATCTAGGATTCTACGCGCATACTTGTCTTCGTCCATTTGCAATCTTTTTGGATGACAAACTGCTTCCGCATGATTCTTGATCAGGGGCATTGTTTGACGTGAAGCATGCCTCTTCCTCTAGGAAGTGGTCTGGGGTACTCCTCCTCCTCGTCCGAGCACAAGACTCGGATCTCAGAAGTCGGGCCGTCTCCACCGAATCGGCAAGAACCCCCCCTAAGAACTGTCCACTCTGGGTCGATAACAGGGTCGGCTCCTGAAGCAACGAACCCCCGCCCCAGATGCTTCCTAAAGATAGTGGATGCGTCCACCGCAAGTAGCTTTCACATATTTATTTATTTTTCCTAAGTCCCGGGGTAACTTAAACGAAAAGAAATCAGAAGAGATAAAGAAAATGAGAATCATTTAGACAGGTGCATGTAGATAAAGGTCGTTCGGGATATAATGGGTCAATCCTTGGAAAAAAGTTAAACCCGTTTGACCTTTTCTGCTTTATTTCAATAGAATTCATTCTACGACACACGTTGAATAACATGTTTTCAAAACAACAAGTTCTTTTTGACAAGCAGACAGGTGAAAGGTTGAAAGAAGACAATTCATTCCTTCATCTCACATAGGCATAATCAATCTCCTTTGTAAGCATCCCTCTACCTACCTGCACAGACCGCAAAGGAAACACGTTCAAAAGAAAACAATACAATCCCGTACTCGAGTCAAACTTTTCCATTCACATGCATGACTTGCACAACGTTCCTCTACCTTTTCTTTTGAATATTCAAAACGAATAGGGTCAAGCAAAGTGCGGGTCCACACAGTCGTGAAAAGAAGTTTGAGTCATTCAACTGACCTTTAGTGAAGTGGTGCCGAAGAAGCGACCACATTGAGGTAGCCTTGACCGAAAAGTGACACCCTAGTCCAACATTTCACAGAAAGGCTATACAGGGAACACCTGCAAGCACAACTATCTACCTCTCTTGGTGAAGGAAGGTTACCTCTCTTCAATGGAGGGTATTGCATGTTTTCCTCTTGCCCTAGTGGTTTTGGGTGTAGGGTTGAGGTTGTTGGTGGGGCCCGGCTAACACAAGGACCGAGCATTTGCCAGTAGTTGTGCCTCCCTTTTCATCTTCCCCACCCCCAGTGCAAAGGAACAGAGGAATATCAATCTCTAAGCTCTTAGGGATAGTTTGCAAAATCCCCCTGTGAGTTGAGATATATGCTATATGCCCTTAAAAGGTGTAAATGGAGCGGAATGCCCCTCTGACAAGAAAAAACTTTTGTGAAATCCCCTTGGCATTAGTTGGACCCCCCATCTTTGCAAATATACCCCTACCGGATACCGTCCAACTTTGCAAAATGCCCTGGTACTTGCCAGCTTTTCCAAAGTCTGATTGCAAAGTGCCCAGGCCCAAACGGCTAGCTCCAGATTGCAAATTTGTGTGTCCGTCTGACAGGGATATAACACAAAGAATTTGGGCCAAAAGGGTGTTCCGCTCTATCCACATCAGTCATTATTTGAACAGTTTAAGGGCTCACCAACTGAGCTAGGAGTGGAAAGGATTTTTATCTTTTTTGCCTTGAAAACTACATTATCTCCCAAAGTTCTTTCGTCTTTCATTACCTACCTACCGCTACTCCTAAGGCTATACAGGGACACCTGCAAGTATATCTATCTACCTCTCTTGGTGAAGGGAGGTTACCTCTCTTCAATGGAGGGAGGTATTGCATGTTTTCCTCTTGCCCTAGTGGCTTAGGGCAAATATACCCCTACCGGATACCGTCCAACTTTGCAAAATGCCCTGGTACTTGCCAATTTTTCCAAGGTCTGATTGCAAAATACCCTGGTACTTCACAACTTTCCAAGGTCTGATTGCAAAGTGTCCAGGCCCAAACGACTAGATCCGGATTGCAAATTTGCCCACCTGCCTGCCAAAGATGGAACACAAAGAATTTCGGCAAAAAGGGCATTCCGCTCTATCCACATCTTTCGGGGGAATTTTGGCATATGGGGGTATTTTGCAATCAGACCTTGGAAGTGTCCAGGCCTTTTTTCTACTTCCCCCGCTCTATCCACATCTTTCGGGGGAATTTTGGCAAAAAGGGCACCTTTTTTACAACTCGATATAGCAACAACTTTGGAAAATGTTGTCCTCATATTTGCATGTGTGACTTTTTGGTCGTTGATTGCGTCGTAATAGTCTGCATGTGTGTGGATTCATGATTTACTCGATGGGGGCGGGGGAAGTAGAAAAAAGGTGCAACTACTGATAAAAAAAAAAAATGTTAGAAGCCTTCCCCACTTGCAACCCCACCCAACTTCCTGACCACCACCAATTTGGGCAGGGAGCAACATGCATCCTTTGATTGAGAGATAGATATGCTTGTAGGGGTCCCCTGTATAGGCTTAGGAGTATTGATACACGTGTTTGTAAGTTACAAACGGGAGTCAAGTGAGTTTGGGAAACGACGAGTGGTTGCGACGCCCTAAACCATGCGACTTTGGCGATAGATCAGATGCTTCGCGTTCGCTATTGTGAGCAGAGTGAGTGTCAAGATAAAATCAATAAGTGAATCATGAATCTCAACTCTCTTGTTTAGACCCAAGCAAGTGCACACACAACCCAAAACCAAGAGCACAATTATTCGACACAGTCGATTATGGTATTATATATTGTATCATCCGGAGTTTGCGACCATATGTTTGGATGAACCAACTAGATTGCAATTGATAATCCATATATATATACTTGAAGAAAGAAAAGTGGTAAAGTTTGAATGGTCTATATTATTAATTTAATTAAAAGAAAGCGTACAGGTAGGGCACTCGCACATCAAGGCTAGGCGTAGAAAAATGCATAAGTAAAGCACGTCTGTCGAATGAAGAATTAAATACATACCTTTATAATTTGCAATCCTTCGATTATATGGTTTATCTTAATATAAGTATGAATCAAATACATTTCGTTCTACACATAATTTCGTCATATATATATATACAGGGTTGTCGACGTTTGGGACGGGCCGAACGCCCGAACCCGAACGCCCGAACATACGGGACCCCTTTGGAAGGCGTTCGGCCGTTCAGGCCGAACGCAGACAAAAAAAAAAARAAAAAAAAAAAAAAAGTTCTCAAAAAATTCCGAAAAAAAATATGTTATGGAGAAACATAAACTAAACAACATTTGTTTGGGCACTACATCCAAATTCTTTACCAAAAGTGAATTAAAAACCAAATACAGAAAATAAACACTATGATAAAAATAAAAAAAAATAAAAAGAGAATTGAAATGAGTGAGTGTGCCAGCACCTTTTCGACACTGCCATCTTTGCCGATTTTTAATTATTTTTTGGCGTTGACAAATGCCCTGAAAATTTACAGATATGTAGTTTACATAATCAGTAACTCATTAAAATTTTTTCAAAAACTACTAAATTTTTTTAGGCCCCGAAATGAAGTGAAAAAAAAAAGTCAAAAGTGAAAAAAAACAAAATAGTGAGTGGGCGAGCACGTTTTGACACCCCCATCTTTGAGTGAGATATAAATCGACATGTTAAATATTATGGAGATTTAGTCAACACACAAGCCTAAGTTGATGAAGCTACCTTCAGAGGCTTGCGAGCTTGCAACTATGCCATTTCAAAGTGACTTATAACTTTCGCTAGCACAGGGCTTGAATCGTAATACTCTTATCACGTAAACTAGTAAGAGCAGTAATTTGCTTCTCGTGAACTAACAATTTTAAGACAAACAAAAAAAATTTAAAAAGGATTTAAGTATGAAACAAATGTGACCTCCTGGTGGTTCTAAACATCTTCCTTGAACATAATTTAACCATAAAACAGTACATTGTGATTCATCAGAGGGGTGGCAATAACTTTAAACAGTACCTTAGGGACCTTGTCCCACTATCCGCATTCAGTTATCCTCAACTCCCTAATTTGAACGTGTTTTTGGAGATGTGCCATTGAGGAAACTCAACCGATTTTCTGCACATCTTCATGAACATGTCCAGATTCGGGCGTTCATGAAACTCGACACTGATAGTGAGAAGAGGCCCCAGGTTAGTAACAACGCGGCTCACTTAGTTGAAAGTTTTAAATCTTAGCAAAAAGGGCTCACAACGGATGATCTCGACCTCATATCTATGACCCTGAATGATCTTCTACGACAAATGAGAATAAACGACAATTTATTTCAGCCTTGATTATGAGAGGCGAGGACTTACTGCATCAAAGGAATCTGATTGGCTTAAACATACTTTTTTTTTTATGCGAATAAATCACAACATACCTTTTGACTCGTCTTTTTCTTTGGGGTGAGGGGGGTGAACAAAAACTCCAATTGATTCGTGGGGAGCAGCATGTGTTGAGAACTGGGTCCGACATCCCATATGAAAATATAGAAATATCCTGCATGATCATGAACAATTACTAAGTTCAATACAAATTTTAAGAAAGTTGTTGATACTGTTCAATTAACTTTGAGACATAGAACAACCCCTACAATCCCCATCAATCATCCGAATACCTCGAAACCTAAGGGTTATCTAAGTAGATCCGACCAAAGCCAATAAAAACTATCTTATTTTTCTCTTTGAGGCCTCGCATCCTCAACCTGTTAGGTTACAGACCAACACGACTCGCCCCAACTTTGGCCAACGTCGTCCTGACAACAACCCCCAACTCTCCTTTGAGATACCAACCCCAAAACATCCTCAGCAGGCTTCGTAGCTTTATTTGACTAAGGTTACAACGCAATGCGACCTCACCCTAACACTAACCAACATCGTTCTGGCATCGACCCTTCGATAAACTAAGACATGACCGCATTCAATTTGACGCAGATCGAACAACCCCCTCAGACACCACTAAAGTTTCTCAACCATTAACTTGCTTTTTGACACGTCTATCACACGATCAACGAAAATTGTCAGAGTCTCTGATATCAAAACTTTCTACTTTCAGAGAAAGAGGAAGAGGGAGGGAAAACCAACCTCTGTTCCTATGAAAGTTTCAGCATGAGATAAAGATTCAACCGCACTTGAGAGAAACCATAAAAGCCCCCATGATTACTCCTTCCTATCAAAAGTAACAACCTTCGTCCCTCCATTGTCTCTGCCAGAAGTAGCCCCCTTATCCTCACCGACCCCAATTCATAACAGCCCCCTTAACGGTCACCCCTGCTTCCTCAATAACATACAATTCCCCCAAGAGTATGTCCATACAGAGCTGAAGTTCCCCTCTCCCTCTTGTCTCATCTCTCCAAGTAGGACATCCCACTCAACCGCTCACCCTTCTGAAACAACAATACCCCTTGTACTCTCTGCCCCAACCGCCAAAGCTGATCCGACCCCAAATCAGCCCGTCCCTAGAGAAGGCAAAACCCTCATTACCACTCCCCCCTCAAGGACACTGCACCTCCCACCTTGTGCAGGCCTCACATGGCGGAACTCCAACCCCGAACACAGTACAACCGACCAGCATTCGACAGTACATGACCATACACCAAAAGTTCAAGTTCACCTATGAAGACCCGACTATGGAAAAATTAGATGGTTGAAATCTAGATTTTACAATCAGCAATTAGTATGGGGAGAAAAAAAAATTGGACACACATGATTAGCAAACATGCTTAAGTGATTAAACCACCACTCCATCTGGACGTATTTTGACAAACCAAAAGTTGCATTTCTCCGAGCCTAAAATCTACAATGTCAGCCTGAGGAAAAAACAATAGTGGTATTGAACCTGGACACTGTAAATCTTGGCCCGATACTTGTAGACAAGAAGAATGAATAATGTAGGGGCCGTTGAAGTGGTGGTTTAAGTAGGACATAAATATGAATCAAACTTTAAGAATCAGAATAAAATTTTGATTTATGAACGTCATAATCAGAAAATCGAATGAAGTGACTCGAAATGAGAATAATAGTTGAGAGTTACACGTACATTCATAACTTCGGTGTAGAAGTAACATAATTTTTGTGAAGCAAGTACGTTGAGAATTTAGATGATGAGAATATAGAGCACGAATAATGAGTTTTCAATAATTTTAATAAGAGTTTACAATTCAAGAAATTTTTAGAGAGAAAATTTGTGCGTATTTCTCTTAGTCGGGAAGTTAATTTATGGCGGGGCTATCTACGTAAGATTTGGAGATACAAGTAATTATCTAAAAACCTAAGCGTCAATGAAGCGAAAACCAATCGTCTATATAGGTTATTACTACCACGAAGAAGAGCAAAAGACAAACAAGGCACAACGACTCCTCATGAAGTTTCAGACCAGTTGCATAGTAGGAAAGATATATCATAGGAAAACGCAGACTCGATGACATGCAAGATTCATCGTTAGAAGAGCAGGACCATGGGCAGGAGCCTTCACAAACTTGATGTGTCAAATTCCTGGTATCATCTGTCATCAAGCCGGTTAAGATGATGTCTTGAAAAACTTCTATATCTTTCCCTTATCCATCATTTTTTTTTTTTTTTTTTTTTTTTAAGCCCAAGGTGTTGTAGAGGCGAAGGACCAGACCCGGGGTGATTGCTGGGAGCGGCAACCAATGGTTGTCTTGATAGGATAGGCCACCTACCCTACCCATCCCCACGTTAATACTCCCAGCGCACCCCCTGTCCCTACTATCCGACTTCAGTGTGACCAGAAGTCAAGACCATCACCCTACCAGTGTCGAGGGMAACTTGGACCAGACAGCAGTGACAAGCACCAAGGCTGGGTCACCCCCCCAGCCCTAGTGGAAGCGGAAATGGATGAATCTTGCCGTACGGGAACTTCGGACTCCAGGCTCATGCAATCCTCTACAGACCCAATTCAGAGAGTCTACCCAGCAAGAGTACCTAAGCAAGGCAAGCCGGCGCCCACAGACACATCTTACTATCCTTCCCCTAACTTACCCAAGGCTAGGCGGAGCTCAGACTCCAGAGCGACTTCTATCCCTACCATACCCTAGAGCTAAGCCGTGCGTGGGTAGACCCTGTCATGTACCTGATAGACCCCCCCAACCCGATATCATAGTTGTGTATATATGTGTGCCCAGATGCTATGTATGTTTGTATGAGCCCGTAGGCTATGTGTATGTATTCATGAGCCATGTCTGTATCTGCCCGAAGGCTATGTGTGCTCTGTGTAACTGTACAGCAAGATGTATGTGGCCGAAGGCCAGATATGTGCAGTACTGTGTAGAGGGAACTATATGTTCGTTGAAGAGTTGACAGGCCAAGATGGATAAGAACCCGCCCAAAGTCCCAAGCCATACTCAAACCCATGATCTATGACATGTGGCCTGAAGACTCTACCATTTGAGCAACAATCCCAACCGTACATGTGTGTGATATGCCAGACTGGGGAGATCAACAGAACAACCACAAGCAACAGCGACAAGCAACCCACGCAGTGTCAAGACCTGACATACAACACCGTGGACAACCCTTGGGTGGTGCACAAGCAGTGTCTGTAATAGCTTACCATGCGTCAGCCCACGGGGGTATGTGTCCAGGCATGCGTCATTCTAACGCCCTGTCGGTGTCCATCCGGGGGGAGGGGTATGTGTCTAGGCGTGCGCCATTTTTTTTTTTTTTTTTT
>BFEA01000063.1:2810068-2838608 GCA_003427395.1 Chara braunii
GCTAGCACCTAGGGAAAGGCTCCATCTATTGGTGGGGAGCATCACCTGTTGGAAACCGGGTCCAGCGTCCCTGATGAGAAGGTTACAATTTGAATGCAATCAAAGAACATCAGTAAAAAAAACGCATCAGAAGAACTGTGGGAACAACCTGCCAGTATTGATTGCCCTCTCCACAAGAAGACTTTAAGCTGTTGATGAAGAGATTTTGTCCATTTACCATCAAGGGCCCAAATTGCGGATTTATACCAAATGGAAGCTAGGATTACATTATTGATTACTAAGGCTCTGCCCATTATCGATGTGTGCTTATTCTTCCAAAGTTCCAGTTTGGTCTGAGCACTTTGAAATATAATTTCATCGTTGATTTTGGGTTTCCCTTCCACAGCCAACGAGATGCCAAGCACTCTTATTGGCTTGTCGAGGGGCAGCCATTTCATTTTAGGGTTTTATTGGGGCCTAACACCCTGATGATGAATCCACCATCCTAGAGTCTTGCCTCCCCAGTTAACTTTCATGTCTGCTATTTCGCAAAATTTATTCATTAATTCATGTATCGCATCCATATTCTCATATGTTGCGTCTACCATCAAAGAGAGGTCATCTGCAAAAAGAGAGCATATGGGGATTGCCTCTTCCAGTATGGACGTCACTTGAATTTTCTGGATGTCTTTATGATGTTTGAGGTTGGCCGCTAAAGCCTCCATAATGATTATAAAGAGGAATGGTGCCAGAGGGTCACCTTGTCTGACCGATCTCTGAAGTTCTATTGGGGGTATCAAACTACCATTAACCATGACTCTTGTGGTAGCGTTGTGGTGCATGATAGTGATCCATCTTCTGAAACACGGACCGAAGTTCATTTTCTCAAAGCATTTATCCAGGAAGAGTCAATCTACATGATCATAGGCCTTTTCAAAATCTATGAAGATAAATGCTGCATTATGTTTTGATTGGCGTGTAATTTTGATAAGTTCGTTTATTAGAAAAATGTTATCTTGAATGTTGCGCCCTGAGATGAATCTTGTTTGTGATGGGTGGATGATGTCCGCTATGACTTTAAGCATTCTCTCTACTAGTGCTTTGGCGACCACTTTATACACTAAAGTGAGGAGTGTGATGGGGCGGTAATTGCGAATATTCATTTTGTCCCCTTTTTTGTAAAGGAGAGTGAAAATTCCTTGACTGATTATTTCTCCCATGTCACCTGCCTCCCAGACCGCCTGGTAAAAGTCCGTTAGATCTTGAGAGAGTGTTTCCCACATGGATTCCCAGAATTCTTTTGGGAGGCCGTCAATTCCTGACGTCTTATCTTCTTCCATTAGAATTAGGGCCTTCCAAATTTCATCCTTCGTTAGACGCATATCCAGTGTCTCCTTTTGTGCTTCCGTGATTGATTTATTGAGGGGGATTAGGAATTCATTGATTTGTCTTTCTTTTTCTGATCGGGGAATCGAAGAATTTTTTGAAGTGAAGAGATCCTTGTAAAAATCTCTTGCTAGCTTCATACTAACCGCTGTTGAGATGACCAATGGTTCATCATTATTGAATGGATTGATTAAGGCCTCTATTATAGTTCTTCCAGATCTGGCTCTGACCATAGCAAAGAACCGGGCATCCATGTCACCTTCCATTTGGTGTTTCTTCAGTTTGCCTCGAATTCTGACACCCTGCCATCTGTACTCCATATACTTGAGTAATTGATCTTCTAGTGACTGAATCTTAATGAATATTGCTACTAGGTCCTCTTGGTTTTGTGGAATCAATTCTGTTTTCTGTAAGTCTTGAATTCTTTCTTGAATGTCTATCTCCTTTTGATTTCTTAGTTTTGTCAGGGCTCTTGAATACTCATTGCATTTACGACCTAGAAACAATAGGCCGTTGTTGAACCATGTGAGGTCGTTTTGAATGAGGGCTCTTTGCTTTCTCCAAAATTTCCATACATCTTTGAGGTATTGTAGGAAGTCCTGATCGTTCAGATGGGAAGTGTTGAGTTTATAGAACCCCTTACCTTGATCCGGTTTCTTTCGGAAGGAGAAGACCGCCATACACATTGCATGATCTAGACCTGGGAATGGGCTTCTAGGGAGGACACTTGCGAATTGGAGGCCTCCCTGAAGATCTTCCGATGCTAGGATGAGGTCTATTCTTGATTTGGTAGGTTTATTTGAATGTCTTTTGGTAAGGCAGGAGAATGACTTAGTGGTTGGGTTTAATCTTCTAAATGAGTCAAAAAGGTTAAATGACGTATACAGATCAGATATGATTTGCTCATCTTCTTTAATATAGGCTGGATACGGCGTAGGTATGTTCCATCTATCCAAATTACGGTCCGGAGCTGCGTTGAAGTCTTCGGCCATTATGACGGGAATTCCTATAGGAAGGTGGGGAAGAAGAGAGTCAAAGAAATCCTAGAGTTCTCCAACGTCGTTGGGGCCATATATGTTTAGTATACTAACGACCTCTAATTCCAACATTGCCAATATGTATATCCATCTTCCTTCCTTCTGGTCTGCTTCCCAGTTGAGTATTTCAACTTTAGAGTCTGGAGGGATCCATATTGCAACCCCCACACTACCAGGTTTTGTAGCATGAGCCCGGAAGGCCGTGTGAGGCCAAAGTTGTTTGTGTATGTGATTACGAGGAGGGGTGTCCATTAGATGTGTCTCTTGGATGCATATCACGTCGGGTCACTCTTTGCCCCCTACCCCTTTAATGAGTTCAAATATGGCTTGGCGTTTGGAATTCTTGGCAGTCGCTAAACCATTCACATTCAAGGTTCTAAGGTATAAATCAGTGTTTTTTTTAATGAGCTTTCAGTTTTTATCTTTATTGTAGAGGAGGTCAATCAAATTAATGTCCCCGGATTTACTTTCCATTTTTATAATATTTCCTCTCAGTTCACCATGTCTAGAATACTCCCTTTCTCAAGGGTCGCCGTCTGTAGTAGTCGGAGGAGTATGTTAGTAATATCTTCCTTCGGCCAGAACAAACTAGACTTAATTTTGATGATTTGTAGATCTTTGATTGCTTCCGCATTCATCCATTTCAGATAGGGTGTCTCAGTCAATCTGAATTTAATAAAGATATCACTATCTGCTACTCTCTCTGGCCCTGCTGGCAAAGTGGGGGAGACCCAGACTCCCGTCGGGAATTGATCCTTTATGATTTTAAGGATTTCAGATCTCAGCAAGGATGTGTGAGTTCCTTGCAGAGTTATCTCCCCATATTGAGATGGGAGAGTTACAGAGAGCCCTGCTTCCCATTCCCCATTTTTAAGCCTTACAGGGAGCAAGATGGTTCCTGATTTAGACAAAGGGGGTTGAACCGCTGGCAGAGAGAGATGATATCTGAGTTTTTGCCTTTTGCTGGTAGAGTCAGGCAGTAAGGAGGTACTCACTAGTTGGAGCGTCTAGGATGGTTGTGCAGATTGATTTCTTTGTGAGTCCTTTGAATCTGATGATAATTCATTCTCATTGTGCTGTTCCTGTGTGAGGTCTATTGTTTCATCTTCCGTCATTCCTTCCTTCTCGGTTCTCAGTTTGTGGTGGGGAATCGTGAGATCAACCTCTTCTAATAGTGAGGACCTCCTACTCATTAGATCTGCTTGAGTTGAACATATTTGTATGAAATTTTCCCCCCCTGTTATCGGGGAGAAAATCTCTACGAATTTTAGATGTGTTTGTACGGGGTTTTGGTTATCTGTTCCCAGACCCTCCTTAACTGTTGGGATGTCCTTTTGCTGACGGGGAACTAAGGCAGTGTTGGTGGTTCCGTCGTCCTGGTGCGGCCTTGGGTCTTGTGACCCTATTTGTATTCTCTCCTCCCTTCGAGCGGGGGACTGGAGAGCGTCCGGGTCTGATACCAACATTTGGTCCGTCGTGAACACAACCTGTAGATCCGAGGCTTGAATGTGTTCCAATCCATTAGGGGAAGTGAAATGTTGGTCCAACGTAGTGGATTTGATCATGCTGTGCTGAGAGAGTGAGGTGTTCTTTGTTTTTTCCTTTTTTTTTTAAATCTTTTTTTTTTTTGCCTTTGCTTTCTTGGAACAAAGATTTTCCTAGGAGTGAGGACCAACTTTTGCAGCACCTTTTTATGGTATCCTACTCCCTTCGGCTTTACTGAGAGGGCGTTCTGTTTATTCTGCGTGGGTTGTTTGTATCGTTTATCGTTGTTATGGATTACTGTTTCGAGATTCGTGTGTCTAAATTTCCTCCTTACCAATTCTTTTATTCTCCTGGCTCCACAGGTGATCCTGGTCTCCATAATAGTATCCTGGTCTATTTTTTCCTTGCAGTTAATCTGGGTTTGGCTCTGGCTCAGATCCCCTGGCTGTGCGAGGTACCTCACAAATGATACCTTCTCTAAAAAAGTGTGGAGGAGTTTATCGCACATTTCGGACCAATCATAATTTGGTGGGAGCCCGAACTGAAGTGTCGTTTTCAAGCTGTCACTATGCGTTAGAAGGGAGGAAATTTGCCGATGGATCTGCGACCAGTCTATCTCTGTATTAGCTGCAAATTTGAACTTTAGATTTGCTATGAGCCATAAAACCATCCTGTGCAGGCTGGACTGCAATTCTGTCAATGAGTCCACTCCCTCTTTGTTGACTCCCATTACAGCAAATGGCGAGAGCGCTACGGGGGCTATTTCAACATCCATCATCACAGGTGAGAAGACTTTTATCAATTGGTCTATTTCCATGCAATCCATATAATCTCCTTCCCTCCCCTTCCCCTGTGATGGATCGGAGGTGTTGACCTCGTTTGGGAGATGCGATATGTCCTTTGAGACTGGAGGCAACTCTCAACTGCTGATGTGCTGACAGTGTTTGGTGGATTTGTAGTTGTTGTTGTTGTTGTTGCTGTTGTTGCTGGTGTGGTTGTTTTGACTGTTGTGACTGTTGTGTTGTGACTGATGTGATTGTTGTGATTGTTGTGGTTGTTGTGCTTTGATCAGATTCAGGTCCCTGAGACTTCTTCCTGACCTCTTTCCATTCCAGATTGCCCGCTTGTGTTTTTTTTTGTAAATAAATTTTCAGGGTCGGACCCAAGGGGCTACTGTGTCCCGTGGAAGCGTCAACATTTCCTTGTGACATCTGGTTGGACTGATCTGGTTGACTTTGATGGTTCAATTGTTCAAGGCTTACTTGGTTTGGGTGACCTTGTTTATTCTGATTTTGATGCTTCAGATTGTTGTGATTCCCTTGCTTCCCCTGATTACCAAGGGGGGGTTAGTAAGATTGGTGTTGCAGATTTTGGTGCTTGAGATGCTGCGGCACCCATTCCGCAGGGGGGCGAGGAGTTTTACGATGATCATTTCTTCCTTCCCAGTACCAACCAATTGTTGCTCCCGCAGAGTTAGTTTCGTCACTATAAACCCACCCCTCGTGCCCCGGTACCCCTGAGGTCCACCGGTGGGACCGCAGTGGGTCCTCGTTCAGTCTGTACTCCATGGTTATTGCATGCTGGGGATGCATGGGGCAGGCAAATCCCGTATTTAAGTGACCGTACGCTTTACATTTAAAGCACCAAGGTTTGAATTTATGAGCCGTATGTATTTGATATATCCTACCACCCATCTTGTATGGAATTATGTCATCAAGTGAAAACGGTTGTTCCTTTTGCAGATCCAGGGCGAGCATCAAGTAATCGTCTCTTTTAGCCACATGTGCTGGTAATGGGTCGATGAAGTCAACTATTTTGAACTGTTGTCCAAAGTCATGCACAAAAGCAGCCTGCGCCTCTATTGGGATATGCCTCAGCTCTACCCAGTAAAATTCTTTCATTAACTGTTCTCTTTTCTCCTCCGGACTAATCTTTTTTGACGTCCACAAGTAGATTCTTACTTGTGACGTACCCCAAAACAATTTTTTCCAACTATCAATTGTTTTTTTGTCGTTCTCAAACAGACAAAGGACTGTGAAAACTGTAGGGGAGATGGGCTGGATTAGAAAAAATTCCGTGACTGCTTCCGTGCTCTCCTTCATCTACTCCAATCTTTTACAGATCCATTTTATCTTGTCATTCGTGGATCTATTGGCTCCCTCATTGTAGAAAATCCAGTTGCTTGCGTGCTTCATATAGATCGCATCTCTCTGAGGGAGTTTCTCTGTCGGGTAGGATTTCATTAGTGTTTTCCTTCCCCCTTGTTCAATTACTTTCTGTTATGAGGGTTGGAGAAAAAGGGTGAGGAAGTAAGCTCTTGCTGAGGAGAGATTTCTGAGGGGAATCTTTAGCTCTTCAGCTGGGGCACCTGGATGGTCTAGAGCAGGCCTGCTGACGTTGAGTGTCTTGTCCGGAAGCGTCGTCCTGACCCTCTGTGCCCGCGTCGCCCCAGAGAGAGTTTTTGAGTTCTCAGATTTGTCGTGGAAAGTTCCTTTATTCTTCGTGAGCAGTTCCAACCATTTTTCTTCCTCAGTTAGAATCTCGTCCTGTTCCCCCTCGCTCATTTCCTTTTCCTCCATGGACATTTCCTTCCCTAACGTGTTCCCCACGCTTTGTTCTACCACAGTCTTCTGCGGTGTAAGGGTATGTGACTGATTGTGTTCTGGATGGGGAGAATGAATCTGTGGTTGGTTGTGATCAAGATAAGAAGAGTGAGGGGGAGAGTGGACTCCCTGCTGCAATGAGGCTGCCTCTCTGATCTCGCCCTGGAAATTGGTTGCTGGCTCCCTTGATTCCCAAGGGGAGGAAATTGGGATTGATAGGTGTGCTGAGAGGGACAGCATTGCAACGGGTTCAGAGGCAATGTCTGGGACAACCATTTTGCCGCGTTCTTGGATTTCCATATGTTGCCATTCTGACTGTTAATGGTCATTGTCCTTTGCTGCATTGGGTGGGCCGGAGAAGGTCTGGCGTATGGGATCAACCCCAGCTGTCTGAAAAGGTTGTGTCTCATAGCCCCCTGGTAGAATAAGAGGGAGTCCTGGCCTCTCACTCTCTTTGCTGTCATTTTGAGCATTCTGATGATAAGAAAATGGTGAGGGACTGGCGATAAAACAGTGATAGGTCAATGTTTGTATTAGTTGGTGTTAGTTGGTGGCTTGGGTGTGATGGATGGACTTTCGTGTGGTGGCAATGTCGAGATCAGAGGGTTAGGGGAGAGGTGAGGGGGGGGAGTGGAAGAGAGGGAGAGAATCAGCGTGGAAGTTAGAGGTAGGGCTGTAACAGGTGAACGCCTGTATAAGGTAGGAGTAGGGTTGGTGTGGTTGAAGTATGCTTGAGAGGTAGTATAAGAGGATGCACTGTGGAAATCGGGGAATTGTGGGAGCGGGGAAAGACAGAGCAGGTTGAGTCGTGGGGAGGGGATGGGAGAGAAAGGGCAAAAATGCTCGTGTAGAGGAGCCGCCCGAGGGAAATGAGGTAGAAAGGAGTGAGGTGATCGTATGCGGTTGCCGACAGGCTTTATCGCTTGCCAATATCACCACTCGGTCATTATCACTTAAAACGACGGTGGTGGAATAATGAGCTAATTTCATTGGGTTTTGATTTTTTTGGGAGATTGATTGATTGATTTATTAATTGATTGATGGTTGAAAGTTTGATTGATTGATTTATCTGATTTAAATTATGTTTATTGAGTTTATTGGCGGCACAATTCAGCAGGCTTGGCTGGGCCGGGGAAAGGGGAGAAAGAAAAACGGAGAAGGGGAATAGAGCCAGGGGAGGAGGCGACGCGCTTACCTCTTCAACCAAAAAGTAGCGCCTGCTTGATTCTCCACAAGCGCCTCTGCAATCCCGCGGTGTCGGTCGTGTATATCAGCTAACATTCCTGGTTAGCCTTGGTCCTTCTTGCATGAGATATCTCCCCAAATGCCCTGCTATATGGATTTGGTTTTTCCACCTTCTTGTCCCGTGAGCTTTGAAAAGACACTTCCTGCTAACATCCAACCCCGCTACCAGGGTGATAAAAAAAAACAGGGAAAGATAACAAATAGATGATGTCTTGCTATAGACCTACCCAGAGTGAAGTAACACTCCACCCACTTCCCTGCTGACTACTACTCCTCTGACCCGGACGATAAGAAAAAACTGGGGAAAGTAAAAATAGAAGATGTCTTGCTATAATCCAACCAAGAGTGTAGTGACACTCCACCCACTTCCTTGCTGACTACTACTCCTTTGACCACGTATATTAGTGCGTAACTTCTCATTCTACTATTCCCAGGAATAATATGACACACGCCTAGCTCTCCTTCAAGCACCTGTGTTGAAGATTTGCAGGAAGGCGTCCCTTATCCCTCGGCTGAATTGACCTGTGTAGTTGACGTCCTCTCTCTTGTGCTTGTGTTGCTAATTATGGAGCGCGTCCTGTCACGACAGATTAGAAGATGTCCGATGTACCACTTGGTTTACTAACAGTTGTCGGAACACCTATCACTGTAAGTGACCCGTGTCAGGATGTACCACTTGGTTTACACACACACTTGTTTTGGAAGGCAATTCTCCTCTATACTCCCTCCCCGGAGGGGAGCGGCGGACGTACTGCTAAAACCATCGCTCCGGAGTACATTTGTCGGAACACCTGTCACTGTAGGTGACACGTGTCAAGGGCTCGCTGCACGTCAGCCTGTGACGTGTCCAGCTCCAAGGTGCCAGCCCTTCATGCGCGTGCGTTAGGCGCCGTGCCCGTCCAAGACCCTTCCCACAAACAAAACCAGGCGTGCGCCATTCTAACGCCCTGCCGGTGTCCATGCGCAAGGCTGCAATTGAGTTTTGAACCCGCAACCTCATACCACAACACGCATTTCCAACCGGTGCTCTAACCTTTAGTCGTGCCTAACCGTATATAGATGCATGATGTGCGAAGTAGAGCGCGTAACCACTTCGAATACAGCCTGCGCCAAGTCTGTCTCCAACTTCCACCCGCAGTCTAAACACAGTCCCCTGAGAAAATTAAACCACCAGTACCTCGCCCAGCTATGCAGTCCGACCCTCGGGGGACCGATATGCCGAACCTGCCGAGCCTGGAGGTACCAGTAGCCGGACAGGTCGAGCCTGGAAGTAGCAGTAAAAAAAAGAAAAAAAAACAAAAAGAAAAAAAAAAAACACAACAACGCTAGTGACGAGAATGCAGTTGGATACATTATGGGAAGTGGTTATGAGAGCATGCTCTGCACTACACTTGAGTCTTGAAGAATCAAGTGTACGGCACCGTCGCACTTACACTCGAAAACAAAGCTGGGAAACAGCTTCAAGAGCTGTCAGATCGGCGCTAGATTCTTCAAGAGTGAGTCATCGCTCCACTCACTCTTGACGCATGCTCTTGAATTTCTTTTTCAAGAGGTGTCAGAAGGCCCAATTCTGACAGCTCTTGAAGTGTTCAAGTGTGCCTACCTGCAAGGGTGTTTTTTTTAAGGGTGGTCGGCCTGACCCTTCACGAGCTCTTCAGCTTTCAAGAGCGGGCCTCCAGCCTGGGCGGACAAAGCAGCTTTGCATCGTCGTGTAGCATTCAAGACTGGAAAAAAAAAACAAAAAAAACAAATCAAGAATCCTTCAAAAGTAGGGCCGTGGAGAGTCAGTGCAGCGAAGACGGCTATTGAGAGCATTTCTCTTGTCTGAGAGCTCTTGATCTACTCTTGAACTTTTTTGTGAGTCAAACGTAGTGCAGCGAGGCCCAATGAGGGCGTGAGAATCTAGAAAGTAGGCGAAGACAAAAAAAAAAAAAAGAAAAAAAAAAAAAGAAAAAAGAAAAAAAGGTCCCATGCTGTCAGAATCTTGAAAGCAAAATTAGACACAAACAAAGGAAATGCTGTTTTGGCCCTGAAACGAGGCGGGATACATCCTCTAATGTGCCAGTTGGACTGTTGCCCTCAATGAGGGCATCTGCACTTATCATGGAAACGCCCTGCCTCCATGGCAGGGAAATCTAAAGAAAGGAATCTAAAGAAAGGAAAGGGAAAAATGAAAAATGAAACAAACGAGAGAATGAACCTCACCGATATAGCCGTGAGATACACCATGCAAAGAGACCAAGTCGCCACGACCTCTAGGGCCTCTTTCCACTACTCGCCATCCGCCGCAAACAGTGGCGAGACTTGGCGAGTCCGAAAAGTGCATTTTTCTGGTGGAAAACGGCTCTTGGTTCCATTACATCGCCGCCGCCACGTGCGCTGTGGTTGATGTCCCAGCCTGCTCCGCCGACTGTGGCGGATGGCGGGCTAATGGAACGGTGGCAGCCTTCTCTTCACCATGTACTCGGACTGGAAATCACTCCAGGTGCAGCGAAAACTCGCCAACACTATGGGACAACACAGGTCGACTGTCAGGACTGCGGTGTCAGGGGCATTCGCCACACGAAGCATTTCGTGACAAGTGCGGAGTAGCGCCCTCCACGAAGGGTCGTTGCAGGCAGGGGAAATGGAAAGCCTTGGCGACCCATCGCCAAGTGATTTCAGACCCAAATTCTGACAGCGTCCATTTCATGGCTATTGGCGATGCAGTGGAACGAAGTCGCATCCGCCAAGTAGTGGAACGAGGCCCCTAGAAGTACCTTTTCCGACCTCAGGGAAGTCCAAAAAGTAGATATTTTTTTGTTTTCTTTTTTAATCCCATTTTTCACCCACTTTCGCTGCGACCGGACGTTCACTGCAACGACCCCCGTCCGACATGGCGCGTTAACGGCCGCATCAGAGAAATATAGCTGGGGGAGGTACTGGTCTTTTAATAGGGGAAACTGCGCGGTAGTCAACAATACGAAGAAGATGACATGAGCTTCACTGTCATGGCGCTATGAGCTTCCTCCCCTCATCCACCGTCAAGGATCTCAACCCTTCCACTCGTATGCCACTCCGATTGAAGAAAGCATCACGTCCCCTTGGAGGCCAGCTGCGTAAATGGCCCAGCAAAACAACCTAAGCTGATATGCCTGGTGAACCAGCCATTGAAGCTTAAGCCACCAATACTCTCCCATACATCGGCCGTGGAAATATTTCAGTAGAAGGGTTTCTGGTTGGATTACTTTGGGTGCTCCCTATGTGGCCCGTCCGTTCACCATTGTCGCGGCTGGTAATGCGCCGCTACTTTCAGAGGTACTGGTGGTTTAATGGGCCGCAGCCCCATCACCAACAACAGTCGAGTCGCGTTGCAAGTGTTAGGCCTGGACCCCACTGGCCGGCGGCCTGGAAAGGTTTGGGCGGCGGGATGTTTTTCAGACCCCACTGGCGTTGGAAACCAGTGTGGAAAGTCGGTGTGGAGAGGGTTTCCGGACCCCACTGCGTCTGGAAGGATGTTGCGGGAATGCTGACAGGGCGTTTCTACATGGTCGGCGGTCTGGAAATTTGACGCCGACCGGTTTCCAGACCCTTTCCAAGGAGGCGCCCAGCCGAGCAGGGGGGGGGGGCATGTCCACGAGTTTCCAGATGCGGGCTGTTCGGCGTGGACCACGCACCGTCGCCGTGGACCGTTCTGTGCACCCGGAGGCCGTTGTGGACATGCCATTTTTTTTTCGAGTGGCACGTTTTTCTCCTGGATCGGTGCAAAACCGGACCTTGGTCCACAGCCCCCGCCTGACTTGCCTTTTTGGGAAACACCTGTCCGCACTTTCCTATTTGGGTATGCCATTCTGTTTCCAGTGCCTTTCCAACCGGCCTGCGGTGGGGTCCCAACAAAACGCGGCAACTCTTTCCCAACCACGGTCGGCCGCTTTTTATGGCCAACCCCAGTTTCCAGCCGCCGACCAGTGGGGTCCAGGCCTTAGTGTCAGGCCAGCTGACGAGACCTCGTTGTGGAAAGTCACTTTCAAGGAAAGCAAAGAATCAGAAACCAGTTTAGGACAAAAGAATCCTGAAAACTTTTCTAGGACCTTCCCTGAGTTTCAAGGATATCAAACCCTTTCTTTTTTATTGGGGAAGACGTTGTAAATTTAGCAAACCCTAAATAATGCAAAAATTGGCCCAACAAGAATGCACATTGGCCTCTGCTCATCCAGGTGTCGATCATGCACTTGCCTACCTGCACGTCCAGGTGCATTCCAAAGAAGCTAGTTTTTAAATTTGCAAACCTGAGTGGGCCTTTTATGTACTCGTCTTGAAAACCAGAAAAGATGAAGCACATCTTGCTTCCAGTGGGACAGTTCCCCAATGGGGTCGAGATCATTATTCCGGCCACCACCACCTTTGCCGATGACAAGTGTATTGCTGAAATTGGAGGTCAGTCACGAGGTAGCATTGAATTATGAGTGCGCGACTTGTCAAGCCCATGGAGAAAGGGGTTTTCTTGAAAAGAAAAAGAAGAGAAACTCAGATCATTAAACCGCCAGTACTTCTGAGCCTTGGGGTTTGCCTGTGGCACATTTCTGCACCGCGGGCGCCCCCAAAAAACGGACCGCTATGGTGTAATTTCTTTTTGTTTTGGCTGGTGGAGCTAGCCAAACGGATCTACCGTCTTCACCTGAATACAACGTATGGATATTATAGCTGTACTGGGGGCAACTTTGAGTCTAGATACAGTCATAATGCCTGTACGCTGTATTCAGGTGAAGACGGGAGTAGGCCAATCCCTGAAGGACCAGCACATGCCATGCTGTGCCAGAGAAAGTAGCTGGGACATGTACTGGTGGTCCAATAACAGCCTGGCCTGTGGACGCCCTACTGCTGCAGCGCTTGAATAACGGGCGAGGAATTATACGATTTTCAGCAGGATGTAGTCCATCCCCCTGTCCCCTATGACAGAGTGTGTCAGTGTATGCTGCTGTTTTTTGGGGTGGGGTGGGGTGGGGGGGGGGAGGTAATAGGGCCCAGTCACAATTTCAGTTTAAAATCCACTTCAGGCATCCCTCAAACAAGGCACATCCCCATGTGAATACGGGGACCCTAAAGCTAGGTCCCCGTATGCCTACAATTAGGAGTAATGGTAGGTAGGTAGTGTGAGGTGAAATTGAGAGAAGATTATAGCTTTTAATAAAAAGTTTAAAACTAAATAGTTGATGTAACTCAGTGGTTAGAGCACCGGTTGGAAATGCGCATTGTGGTATGAGGGTGCGGGTTCAAAACTCCGCAGCCTTGCACATGGACACCGGCAGGGCGTTAGAATGACGCACGGCTGGATCATCATTCCTTGGGATGACGCAGGTAAGTTATTACAGACACTGTGTGCGCACCACCCAAGGGGTAGTCCATGATTGTTGTACGTGGGGACTAGGCGACGGTGGGTATCCTGATGTTCTTGGTTTACGGGGTTGTCATGAGACTGCTGGGTGGCTTGCATAGTCCGGTTTACTCAAGCCCAGCAGAGCACAACTACAGACTATTTTACAGTGTAGGTCAATAGCTTAGGTCACTTGCACGATTCACATAAGGTCCTGTGTACCCTTAGGGCTGCTCATCCTCTTAGCACGTGGTTAAGGGATTGAGGCTGGCAAGTTATTACAGACACTGCCTGCGCACCACCCAAGGGGTAGTCCATGATTGTTGTATGTGGGGACTGGGCGATGGTGGGTATCCTGATGTTCTTGGTCTACGGGGTTGTCATGAGACTGCTGGGTGGCTTGCATAGTCCGGTTTACTCAAGCCCAGCAGAGCACAGCTACAGACTATTTCACAGTGTAGGTCAATAGCTTAGGTCACTTGCACGATTCACATAAGGTCCTGTGTTCGATACCCTTAGCGCTGCTCATCCTCTTAGTACGTGGTTAAAGGATTGAGGCTGGCATAGCAGTTCCTTAGTACGGGATGTCAGGAGTGTCAGGAGATACTGCACTTTACTGCGGGGCCGGAATGGGCTCCAGGGACATACGAGGGAACGGAGGATTGTCTGCTCTCAGATTACCATACAACACAGGGCTAACAGATTATCCAGGGTCAATACATACAGTCCATGATTCACGATTGAGGGTGGGCTATCCTCCTAGTCCGTACCTTAGAGTTGAGGCTGGCATTGCAGTCGTTAGTACGGATGTCGGGGTTGTCAGGGGATACTGCACCTTACCGCGGGGCCAGAACAGGCTCCAGGGATATACGAGCGAACGGAGGATCCCCATCTCTCTACCATCAACACCATAGAACACTGTAGTAAAGACAACATAAGGATAAGAAACTCAATCCATAACTCATGACACCCAACCTCACGCCCGGCGCGACTTCCTGATCGGAGTGGGATGTGGGCCTGGAAGTGCGAAAGGGGGTGTGCCAAGGATTTTTGGGAATTTAGGGGTGGAGTCCCAGGTCAGAACTGAGATCTCCTGTGACAAGGTTTCAGGCGTATATGTGCAAGGAGGCTAAGGGACGGGTTACTTTTGGTCTGATGGCGGTCGATGTCGTGTAGCATAAGGCAGATGGCATGCATGGTGCATCATGGGCTGTCCGATCCGCCCGTTCTAGTGACGGCGGCTCGGGAGAGGTCCGCTTGCGATGGTTGCAGTTTCTATGGGTCGGACCTCCGGGTGTGGACACGTGTCGATTGTTGTCGCATGTTATGGTTAGGCTCCGTAATTCCAGAGGCTCGGTGGTTGCCGCGTCGTCTGCAATTTCTGCACGGCGTGTGGGGCCAATACGGGGCTATGGAGTTCCACGGAACCACCATGAGCTGGTGGTATGGGAGGAGGATGTGTAAGGGAGGGAAATTGGTGGCGATAACGACGAAGACGGGGGATATCAAATATTGCGTGTTATACGTAATTGGGTAGTCGGGAGCCCTCGGGTCGCTGGTTATGGCGCGGCGGAAGTCCCTTGGACACAATCTGTCGTTCTCGGATAGACAGAGGAATTCCCGATGTCTCAGCCTTAGTTGTTCTCCCTCCCAGTATTCACTGTACTCTGGATCCTTCCATCCTTCCCGGTCCGTGAGGTACGACATCTTGGCATTCCGACGGATTACTAGCTATGGCGTAGTGAGAACCTTTTGCATGCATCAGATTGTACTTCGATTGACAAGGGAATTTTCGAGTATGGGGGCAGAAATTCCCACCGACTCAGATTTTCGCAAAAAGGAAGTTCCGCGCTTATCTCGATACTGGAGGTGCCTGGTTCATCAGTGATCGAGAATCGCCCGCGTGTGGACACGTGTAGGCCGTGCTGATCAGATCGCGCTTACACGTGCGCACACGAGGTGTTCGGTCGTACACAAGCCTGTTGGTTGATTGTCATGCAAAAGTGAGAGTTCAATCCTATATGCAAAATCGCCACGTGGCATAGATACCCACCCAATCATCTAATCATCCAGTGATCCCGCAAACAATCATTTTCGATCATGCAAAATGACATCGCATACATTAGACACCGCAACAGTCATCAAATTTTTATCGTGACGTCAACAAATCAAAGTGACGAGCAACGACAAACATATCATCCCATCAGGACTTCGTCCATTCCATATACGCAAAAGAGGAGGGATCGAGACTGAATGAGACACCATACGAGGGACAACATCGAAACAAGGATGCCGAAAGAAAATAAGGGCGAATTGCCCGAGCCGCAATCAAAACTTATATACAAAAACAAAGGAAAAGACAAAGAAACTTGCAACTCCACGCCCATCCATCTCAACTCTCTCTCTCTCTCTCTCTCTCTCTCTCTCTCTCTCTCTCTCTCTCTCTCTCTCTCCGATGCGGACAGTCCGTCGTTACACACCAACCCACAAAGTTGTTACCCCGCTTAGTCCTCCTTTGCCCGTTGGGTTCGCCCGCGCGCTACAGTCCGTCGTAGCCCCACGCGTCAACCGCGCACATTCGGCACCAGCTCGTCGGATCGCCCAACTCCCACTTCACTCACCTCTTACTTCGCTCGTGAGCTGACCCTCACTGATCGTGCTACCCCGAGCTTCCAACAACTGTTTAAGAGAGCTATCTACTCGCACAACCGAAATTTATAGTGTGCATGCATGCGCGAAGAACACGGAATTACAAGGACTTTAGAAGGAGATAAGGGGAGGGAGTGCCTACGTTCTGCATGGCCAGATCGCGGTGTGGGGGACGTAGCCACTCTCCACGCATCGATTCGATTATGCAGTCCGCGGGCCAATTAGACATGACAAAGAAGAGAGAGAGGGTGGAAAAGATGAAGCTCAAGAAGAAAGTTACAGTTACAAGGGCACCCCGCCCAAAATTACAGTTACACGCAAGATTAAGGGTGCCGACTAATCAGAGTTCCGTTGCAGCCGCAAAAAAAACGCGAGAGCAAAGAGCACCGCGCGACAAAAAAAAATTTCGAATTCTTAAATTTCTAAATTCCTATTTATGCGAAAATGCAAAAGGAACTTTTATTAAAGCACAAATCCCAAAAAGAAAATCCAAAATTCCGAGAGCCGTCGAGGGCTTGACAAGATTCGAAAAAGGAATTAAAAAAGAAGCAAAACTTCCCGCGCGATCACCGCGCCAAAAAACCGACAACAGAACAAAAAAGAAGCGATGTCAAACATTATTAATCACACCTCTGTCGGCGCGCCAACCACTTAATCGACCATCCCGGGCCTTGCTTTGCCCTGGCCCCAGCTTTTTAAAAGAAGCGACGTAAAAAGAGGAACAAGCAAGGATACCGATGCAATTTCCCGTCAATCCCATCTTTCGTAATTGGCCCAACCTTCCCATCTTAGGACCCCTCATTGTCATCGCGCAGAAAGTCGCGCGGCACAGAAAGTGGTTCGTCACAGACTATCCTCCTAGTCCGTACCTTAGAGTTGAGGCTGGCATTGCAGTCCTTAGTACGGATGTCGGGGTTGTCAGGGGATACTGCACCTTACCGCGGGGCCGGAACAGGCTCCAGGGATATACGAGCAAACGGAGGATCCCCATCTCTCTACCATCAACACCATAGAACATTGTAGTAAAGACAACATAAGGATAAGGAACTCAATCCATAACTCATGACCTAGGGTTGGCTATCCTCCTAGTATGTAGCATAGGGTTGAGGCTGGCATAGCAGCTCCTTAGTACGGGATGTCGGGGGTGTCATGGACGAAACGGGCTCCAGGGACATACGATGGAACGGAGGATACCATGCTCTCTATCATCACCACACAACTAAGTTAGATGGGATTCACTGTGCACCCTCATGAAGATCTGTAGTAGCATGTTCATACCTAGCTCCTGAAGTCCCCGTGCAATCAGGCGTGCACGGCGTCTGCTTCAACCGGGGCTGAGCAGGGGGTAGGAGTCTCTGCTTAGCGCCGGTACCTGCAACCGCTGTCTAGTCAGGTCACCCCGCCAAGATGGCAATGGGTGATGGTCCTGGGTGGTTAACACTAGGGTAGGACATGGGGGGTGGGGTTGCGCCAGGGAAAAAAGATGAGAGGAAGGGTGGGTGGGGTCTTCAGAGGGGTTCATCTGGACAACCGAGTGGGCGAGTACTGTGGGTGACTTCCATCCGTCTAGTATCCCACCTGGGCTTTTTGGGAAAAAAAAAAAAAACTAAATAAAAACTGAGTAAAAACAATTGTGACTGAAGCTCATTTTCCAATTTTCTTGCTTGAGCTATATTTGGATGTGTACCAATGAGCCTAGGTCAGTTGATACCAAGTTCTATTCCAGAGGCAATCAATTTTTTTTTTTTTTATAATATAAATAAACACCTGCAACAACAGATAGGAGTGATGATAAGAGCATGCATTCCTACCTGTCATACAGGGGACTCCATTCTATTGGTGGGGAGCTGCACCTGCTGGAAACCGGGTCCAGCGTCCCCTGAACAATGGTAAAATAGCACATGATGGGAACCGGGCCCAACGTCCCGCATGATGTTCTTGAAAAACAGGAAATTAAGGACCGAGGTGAAAGGTCCCGGTAGGGTGACGGAGCGCTACCGGGAGCGCTCCGTCGCCCGATGCCTTGACATGACGGCTGGCTCCTCGGTGAGGATGGGAGCGAAAAGTGGTGAGGCGTGGATATGAGGGCGGGGTGAGAGATCAGCAGGCGGATGACAAGGCGGGAAAGTGATCACAGGGCATGGAGGAGCAGGCTAGAGGTGCCCGGGCGGCAGCATATCTCACACCAAGGTCTCGTTGGAGAGGAGGAACGATGGGGGGGAGTAAGGGGAGGTTGGTATGGAGTTAGGTTTTCTATAGGTGGGCGACGTCAGCAACGATGTCACCCCTTCATCCCTTTGGGCTACCTGCGAGGGGCGGCTGGCAGGCTCAACAGTTTAGTCTCGTGACGTGGTTTGGAGTAATCCTGGCTGCGGTCCATACTATCTTCATCGTTCGGTTCTTTGGGATAGTTGATTGGTTGTCAACCATAGGCGGCCGAGTTGCTTGAGAGCCGAGGAAGGAGGAGGTGAGGTTTGGAGAGAAGGGGGGGTGCTTTTAGGGATGTCGAGGGTTTGTGTTTTTCCTCTTCGTGTTTTGTTGTGGTGATTCTGTGATGACCTTGATGAGATTCTTAATGACGTGATTCTCAACTAGTTTTGTGTGAATAATATATGTTCGCCCTTCTATCCTTGAAGTTTAGTATAACCAACAATTCTGATTAATCCTGACGTATTTGGGTTGCTTAGTTATAAATTTATGATTCGATTGTTCTACGATGGTTTGTTCGATTTCACATTACCTTTTTGATCATTTGATGTCGTTATCCTTGACGTTCAATCAATGATGGCGATTCAATACTTGTGCTACCAGTTTAACTTTTCTATGTTGTAATCCTAGATATTCATACGATAATTTTTTCTGATTAGCATTTTCGTGATTTACGGTCTGAGCGATTTCCTGAACCCTGGGTTCTGGAAATCAGAGTCGAAAGTCCGGTTGGACATCATAATTGTTTTCCTATTGTGTTTCCTTTGGATTTTCAAAGTCATCCAATCGTTTATTCGGTCTGAGCGATTTTCCTTTTCCCAATCCTTTTTGTATCTCGATGAATTTCCTGTTTTAAGTATTAACGATTTATCTACTTCCATCTTATTTGTATTGATGGATTTTCTGATTTTAATGCCATTTAGTTTTTACTTAGTAATTAGTCTCAGCAAAGGGGTCTCAACCTGTAATGTGTCGTCACCTTTGGACTCTCTAGTTTAGTCTGTTTTGGGGGGTATGGAAACCTTGAGGCTCATTACGAGCTTTGTAGGGCTTGGGCTCACAAGTATTGATCGGGGTTATTTCCTCAGGATTGGAGCTCCTCCCTGCGAGGGCTACACAAGGTGGGAGATGTTGTCCTTGAGAGGGTAGGGGCAGTATTGTGGGATTGTCCTTTTCTGAGCCGTGCTGATCTTTGGGTTGGATCAGTATGGCGGTTGGGGAGAGTGGACAAGGGGTGCTGAATTTAGCAAGATGGGAGGTATAGAGGGCTGTTTCACTGGGGGGGGTGGGATAGGAGGAAAGGGGGAATTCCAGCTCTGCGAGGGTATACTCTAGGGGGAATTGTGTGCTGCTGAGGGAGCGGGAATGACCGCTTAGGGGGCTATTCTGAACTGGGGCCGGTGTGGTGAGGGGGCACCTTCCGATGGAGGCAAGGTATGGACAGAGGGACGTTTTTGAGGGAGGAGTAATCTCCGGAATTGTTTTGTGAGTTCTTCATGATTGGTTGAGCTTTGAATAGATATCGGAACCGCTACAGGATGAGAGGTTATTTTTCCCTCCCTTCCTCTCGTTTTGTGGAGGTAGAAGGGGTTTTCTCTGCCTTTGTCTGAGTTAAATTTCTCAGAAGGAGGGCAGGGGGGGGGGTAGAACTGGAGGATGGAGTTTAGTCAGGAGGTCTCACTGGAGGAATGGTTGTTTGGCAAGTAGGTCAGAAGAACAAAGTTGGGATGACACAGGCCGGTGCTGGAGCTTTGGCTCTGTGACGTGGGGAGAGCTTGAGGCTTGTGGAGTTATGTTGAGGGAGGAAGGCATAACCAAATCGTTCGACGAAGCGGACGCCGAGGTATTAACCCTGTAACCTGTTCAGGGGCTTGCCGTTAAGGGTAGTGTCGAGGGAGGAAGGCACTTCCTTTTCGTCAGAAGAAGGCTGGTCAGAACTGGGGAAGGTTGCGGTGCCCTGTTACCCTAGCATGAAGGGGGTGTGAGATCAAGTGAGTTCTGGTACGAGGACTGAAAGCCTGGACAAACTTTCCGTCTGTTGAGGGGGAAATTTTGGATAGTAGGCTGTTTCAGTTTTGAGCCCCCGCTCATATAGTTTTCTATGCATTCCCAGATATTTTCAAAAAACAAAAAAGACTCAGTTACTACGGCTTGAGTAACCTAGCATTAGGTCGGTAGGTCGGTAGGTCAGCAGTTATCCATGGGTTTCTTTAAAATTCTTCTGAATTTCTTTCGTGGTTCTCATATTGTTTTTATTTGAAATTCTTAGATTGTTCTTAGTCGAAACCAGTAGTTATCCAAGGTTTTCTTAAATTTCTCCTGAACTCTTGTCGTGGTTCTCAGATTACAAATTCTCAAGGACGGGAATAGAACACAACAACAACGGAGATGGTGGCTCTCTTGCAGTAAGTCTTGCCGGAGTGGAGTACAGGGGAAATCGAGGTGAGTAGGAGAAGGAGATGGTGGGTATCCACGCGTCCTACTAGAGAGGGGGCTATCTGGTAGGATGGGAATAGGGTACAGCAGCGGCGGAGATGGTGGTTCTGTTGCAGTAAGTCTTGCCGGAGTGGGGTACAGGGATTGATAGGGGGTGTCTGAGTCCTTTTTTGAATTATGCATATGTCTTTGTTTCTTAAAAAAAAGGTGAGTGGGAGAAGTAGATGGTGGGTTATCAAGCGACTAGTGAGGGGGCTAGCATGTAGGATGGAAATAGGGCACAACAACAGCAGAGATGGTGGCTCTGCTGCAGTAAGCCTTGCCAGGGTGAGGTAAAGAGGATTGATGGGGGGCTTCTGAGTCATTTTCGAAATTTTGCCTATTTCTAACCTTCGTCGTAGTAATTTTCTAAGTAGCTTATTTTTTTCTTAGCCAAAGCCGGGTAATGGCTCCGGTATCTCAAATTTTTCAGATTCTATGTAAATTTCCATATGGGACGCTGAGGACGATGGTGCACTTTCCACCTGGCACATCGGGAGACGGCATGTGGGTGTGTGGCGTTTTTTTGAGTTGATTTGATGACGCATTGTACAAACAGGGGAGATGGATTCAATAACTGAATTACAACAGCGTGCGGGTGAGTGGCTGTCGACCATTCAAGGCTCCCAGCTCCAATGGAAGAACCGAAGGATTAATGAACACGAATGGCCCCTCAAGCCTTATTCTCACTTCGTGATCCCGCTCACGGCAACCCCCCCCCTTTTTGTTCTCCTCCCGGGATGATGAACCCGCGTGCGCAGCCCTGCCCCCCTCACCGCCCACCCGGCCCCCTGTCCTCCCTCCCTTCCCCGCCACCCTGCCCTCATGCCGAAAGATGAGAGAAGTTATGACTGTGGCTGAATCAGAGGAAGGAGCTCGAGGACACAAGGAAGACCGGGATGGTTTTGACTGTCAAGGCTGACAACAGGCTGCAACATCGGGAGGACAAACTTCGGATTGGAGACCCGAACGAGTGATGTGATGGCTACATGAAGGGCGGCTTGTGCTCTCATTTTTCCAGATATCACCCACCTGGCATCCTGCATCACAGTTGCTTTCTCAGAGGGAACAGGGATTAAATAAGGATTTAAAACCAAAGATCTAAAAGGGACGAAAACCATGGATCCACAAGGGGTTTTGAGTTTAAATACGGTATAAACATTGGTTTTAAATTAGGTTTTCAATGGTAGAAATTACCTTGGGAACAATAAATAGGGGGGCTGCAGATCAGGGCAGGTCGACAACACAATTTTGCTCCACGAAGGGATGGGTAACACTAGCAGCTCCAAGGGAAAAGAGAGTCTCCAGTTCTTTAAGGTAGTTCAGCCATAGCCCTGGAAACAACAACAACCTCTTAGTTACAAAGACGTATAAATGGGATGCTGGACCCGGTTTCCAGCAGGTGTCGCTCCCCACCAATAGATGGAGCACCCCGACAGTCAAGCCCTCAATCTTGGCAGTTCTCTCACCACCGCTAGGATGGAAGGCTTACGCAGAGGCTATTCTAAAAAAAAAAAAAAAAAAAAAAAAAAAAAACACAATGATATGTGAGGAGGTTGTATTGTGTGTCTGTATATGCAGGAGGCATTGATTACTACCCACAAGGAGGGAAGGATTGACCTCCTGCCCATGTGACCGAAACCCTAACGAAAAACATTTCCATCCAGCATCCGGGAAAACATCCTGAAATTCCCCCAAATCAACACGAAGTGACCAACCTCTCACCTGGGGAACGATCTACACCACCTCTTTATCATGGATTGATGGTCGAGCAACCCCTGATGATTGAAAAGGATGTAGTCTAACCCACTCCCACCCGGTGGCGAACAGAGAGGTGCAAAGGATGAATGGTGAGAGACTCCACACATAAAAGAGGGAAGAAAACAAAACACACATTGAAGCTCAAACCTCTACCCACCATCCTCATGAAACCCCTAACCCTATCCCCTTGTGCTGATGTTGTCATTGTTGTTGTTGTTGTTGGCATGAGACCCCTTATTTTTTCCCGTTGTAAGCAAGTTGTTGCCGCAACCACCAACATGGGTGTTCCCGTCGTTGTTGTCGTCGTCGTTGTTGTTGTTATTGATGTGGTTGTCACTTTTGTTGTTGTTGTTGTTGTTGCCGCCTCTGTTGCCGTCGCCACTACCAGCACCGCAGTTGGTGTTGTGATGATGAGAGTGTTTGTCATAGGCGATAGTGCAGCGGTTATCGTCGTTATAGCTGCGGCTGTCGTCATTGTTGATGTCAATTTTGTAGTTGTTGATGTTATTGTTGTTGTTGTTGTAGGTATTGTTGTTATTGTTGTTGCCGCTGATACCTTCGTAGCTGCCTGCGCCTTTGTCGTATGACCTTCCTCAAGTGGCGGTTGTCGATCCCTCAAGTTCCGTGCCTGATCGCACTCATTAAATTGCATCAGCGCTCTCGCCACCCAAGCCTTGCACAGATTCCGCCCTTCCTCGAAGATGTCATAGCAACGATGCATCAGAGTCTCCGCTTGCCGCCAGTTGATGAATTCATCCAGTTGACGAGCCAGTCCCTCCTCCAATTCCCAGATGACGTCCAACATACTTTGCATCGTGTCCTCCCTCCATGGAATCAACACAGTCGGCCCCCCGTTCGACCCCATGCCAATCCCTTCCCATCGCAGGCAGAGCCTCCACGATACTTTTTGAACCAAGCCAGTCTTCTGTGAAGCTGGTCATCAATTCATGCTCCTTGTTCTGTTTTTGTGTTGCTGTAAGGGCGGGGTCGTCCTTTGTTTTTTGGATTTGTTGTTTTGTGTGATCCCATGCTGTTCTCACCCTTCCAACTAGATACTGTGACAGGTGCTCTTTTGCATGAGGGGCAGTGAAGGTGTGCTGCTTTCTCTCAAACGAGCAACGCACCCTCCAGGCTAGCATTAAGAGTTCAATTCTTGCTGTACGAAACAAATTCCTCTCGTATGGAGACCAGTCTGTCCGGGGGGTTGACGAGCTCCCTAGGAGCAGGAATTTTGGGTCCCACGGGAATTGAGAGCCGGTGAGGACTGTCCAGGCCCCATCCCACCATCTCCAAATCTGGGTCACCATAGGGCAACCCAACAAGCAATGCTCCAACATGGCACGAGAGGGTTGGGAGAACCAGTCGTAGTAGCTGCAGATGGGTGAAAGGAGACCTTTCTGTTCCAGATTGGTCCTCGTGACGAGCCAATCTGGGGTGGGTAGACAACGATACAGTATCTGCCATTGGAGGGGCCGGTGGGATATCGACATTATATGTGAATATCGGGCCCATTTAAAGTCTGCCAGATCCCTTGGCGGCAGGATCGAGTCTTTCTCCCATCTTTTTTGCACTCCCTTTCTTGTGGACTGCGTCTTATGTATGACTTGGTATCCCTATTTAACCGTGTAATCCCATGGTTTAAACGGGGCGACAGCTCCGTCCCGGGGCCATTGCCATTCTGCCGGGTCAAAAGGGAGGGCTGAAATAGGAGAGCAGGGCTGAAATACGCAGCGGGAGTGGTCTGTCCCTTCTATCACCCGTACTCTAACCAGGCTCGCCCAGTTGTGGACTGTGTCCGACTCTTGGTTTCTTTGCATCATGGAGCATGAGGTCCCCGGGGTAGTTATGTCATAAGCTTCCAGCCGGGCTGTCAGCGCAGTCACATCTGCCACCTTGCTAATCAGGCATGGGGGTCCAATTTGGGGCCAGTGAACTACCCAATCCCCTTGTTCAATCGAGGGGCCATTTTTCAATGGTGGGATCCAAGCAAGAGGTATGGCTTCTTGGAGATGTTCCAATTTTTGTTCTCTTTGTTTGGCATATCTTAGTTGGTCTTTCATTTGGCCGGTCATTTTCCATGCTCCCCGTTTGAAGTCCCAAATATCCCCCACCGTGAAAACCCCTTTGGCTACCCATTGTCTCCACCACGAGCGTTTCAGCAGGTGAAAAGGCTTCCCTTGGTCATCGCAAATGAAGGGGTTGCCAAATAGCGGTTGTCTCACTATCTCGTGCCACCGCATGGGGGGGGGTACGCGTTGTCCTCACATATCATTATACAGGGATGCTGGACCCGATTTTCAGCAGGTGCAGCTCCCCACCAATAGATGGAGCCTTGAAACGCTGGGACCCACTTAATGGGCCTGCTCTTATCACCTCGTGAAGTGGGTTTCCCCGAGTATGAAGTTTTTCTATAAAAAAAAGAAAAATAAGAAAAATAAGGTTTTCCCCATAATCATATAAGCATGTCAGTACAGATTTGCGTGACACAAGCGAAGACTACACATGGGTGCATTCTATGGGCATACTCACACCAGGACTTTTTTACTCATTCATGGATGTAATTGCGGTCATATGCATCCAGTTCCAGCAATAAATGCGGTCAGATACATTTAACATAGAGCTAGTGTGAGTGCGCTACCCCAATGTTGCAGCCATTTTTTTATTTTTATTTTTTGGGTAATGTTAGGAGGGGGTGACACTTACCAGGGGCGCGGTCCCACCAGCAAAGTGGATTGGATTGAACTCCTGAATCTGGGCGTGTTTCTGGAGAGGTGCAAAAGGCTAGATTGAACTGCTTTTCTGCATCTCTGCATCCAATCCTTTTTGCTAGTGGGACCTCGGCCCAGGTTGATGGGAGCATCCCCGGTGCAGCTTCAGGTGTCCGTCACAATGATATCATCGGGATGAACAACCTTGAGGCTTAAACCACCAGTACTTGGCCCAACTATCGGCTGCGGGCGTTTCACGTTAACGTGTCGTGACCTGCGGGCTTTGGGGTACCGAACCACAATGGTTGGAAGCACCAGCCAAAAAGAAAATGAAACGGTGCCCCGACGGCCCGACAAAAATTGGCGCGCAGGGGGTATCCTGGCTTGCCATCGATAGCTGGGTCAACTACTGTTTTTTTTTTTTTTTTTTTTTTTTTACAAAAAGTGGAGATCATTCCATTGCAAAGAGTAAGAGGCCAGGAATCCTCAACAAACAACCCGGAGTGTTCAACCCTTAACCCTCTGGGCCATTACCCAGTTTCGGCGCGGGCGTTGGGAAAACGTCCAGATACAGAAGTGGCCAGTGGTGGTTTAACTTTGTAGAGGGATGTAAGGGCAAATTTCGAAAGCCAACAAAATAATAATAATAAAATTTAAAAAATCGAAAGCAGGCTAATGCTGCCAGAAAAAAGAATTGTGGGGTCCAAAAAAGATAAAAGAAAAAAGAAAAAAAGAGGCTAGTCTGAGGCGCAGGGATGCGCTAATTGTGGAGCTCTAGCGCTAATCGGTGCGCATAGCGTCGCTTTGGTGGCGCTAAGCACGTAACAACGATTAGGGTTCGGATTACTGCCACATAGGCGCTCCCCTCCATTTTGCTGATCGTACAATAGTGGAGATCGGATTTGCTTCGCTGGCGAGGGTGAAGGTATGGTACAATACGTAGGGCTCTCTTCGTAAGTCACATGTACGTCAATTGCGTCTTGGTGAGAGATTATGTTGCTCAGCTCCGACTTCAGCGCTGACTTCAAGTTTAGCTCCGACCTCGGCGAACGGGAGGAGGCCACGTAACTCATTGACGAGTCCGAATTTTTGATTTCGGCAGAATCGGTGTAGGAGCCAGCGTGGAGGAGGGCCGCCAAACGAAAGGGAATCGGCAAGCCCAAGGTGGCTGAGGCAGAAAGTGAGGAAAGAGGGCTAACCCCATTAAGGCGTTGACGAAGACGGAGACAGGAAGACTGAAAACTGAAGACCGGCGGGTGAACTGACGGATTTCAGGGCTTCTTCAACACTGCTGCCAAGAGAATATGAACCGGTTTGAAGTCGCCCTTCCTGGGCCTCGAAGATAAAGGTTCGAAGTCGCCAAGGAGGACGGGCATACCAAACAAAAGGCTACAGGGCAAGTCTTCATCGTCGTTTGTAAGGTACAACGAAAGTGATACGGGGTTTCGAAGCGGCGGACACCCGTGCTCTTAAGGGAAGATATAAATCTATCGGTGGCTGATCGCCGCCTCGACACAGTGTCTATTTCCAGCCTGGACCTCGTATAGGCATGTTAGTTTATTACGGGTGGTTGTTAACTTTAACTTTAGCATTAATATTAATTCCTTCTAATTTGGTTGGTCTTTGCTCGTTTGCTATGGAGTCTCCATTCACTCACCCCCATTTGTCCTCCCCTCCCACGGATGAGGTGAGAGCACGCGTTTATGAAGTACTTAGAGCCTATTTTGTTGACGGAATACTCCCATACAAACTGACCCTAAGTACAGTTACAACGGGAGAGGATTTCATGAGGGTAGTAGTGGATCCGAAACTCTCTCGCATCCAGGCAGACTGGTGAAGAGAGCACGTGGTCTCGGTCTTCTTTGGTGACGGGTTCTCTTCACTCGCCCCGGAAGTCAAAAGTAGATTAATTCGCATCTACGAAAATGGATAGGCGAGGTCAGGGGAAACGAGAGCTATCCTGAGAACAGGTCTGTTAAGGAACGAAGGAAGGAATTTGATTACCTATGTCGCTTCGGCCAAATAAATCGCGACCTGGATGCTTAGAAAAGGAGAAGACAAAATCGAACTTGAAGATAATGTAGTGTATTCTGTCTCGTTCAAAACATGGATGTCTGAAAAACAACTGTCTGAGTGGAGAGAGTTGATGAGGCAAAAATGTTTTTGGATCAGATGCGTTGACGTGCCTGTTTCGGCCTTAGCCCATTGAAAGGAGCCGTTGAGGATGCTTTCGATCCTATTATCAAGGGAGATTATATTCCCGGGTGACTCAGGGGAACAATGTGTTTCTTTCCGTCTGCGTGGTAATGCCATTCGCCTCTGAGAGGGAAGGTGTGGGATGGGGACCAATCAAGAGCTATCAGAAGTGTGTCGTTCCTTTTTGCCAGGAAATGGGAAAGTCCGAGTCCGTTTATAAATCCTTTGATGGCGCTATCTGCTTCACCATTTTGAGGATTTCTCCTTGGAGGTGAACTGGGGCGAATGTGAACTCCACCCAGTAGTTGTTGGCCATCAGGAGCCTTCTCTCGTCCGGCGAGAGGGGTTTGAGAGGCCTCCATTGTTGGATTTTAACGGGCACTCCCCTGAAGTTCGCGCTTTGCAGGCGCAGGAGGTTGTTTCTGTCGATTGGGTTAAGGGCTAGGACGGTCACGATGGCCAGACCCGGGGATTCCACTAAAAAGTGGTCTGCTGCGTTTGCGGCTTATAGCTTTTGAGATATAAGAATTCGAAAGACCCACTTGAGTCCGTCATTGAGTTGGGAGGACAATCTCGTCCGTGGGAAAGTGAATTGCACCGCTTGCTGCTCGTACACCTGAACCGAGACGAGATCTACACTGCCCTCCAGCAAATGGACGATGACAAAACACCGGGCTTAGACTCATTCCCTAAAGAATTCTGGCTTACCTTCTGGGACACGTTCGAAACAAATCTTTTGGATTACATAAATGTTGTTCAGACTGATGGCACGTTTGGAGGCCTCCTCAACCAAGGGGTTACCACCCTCCTCTATAAGAAGGGCTCAAAGAATGAAGTCCGAAATTACAGACCCATAACTCTTTTGCCGGTCTCCTACAAAAATTAATGGTGGCAAAGGCACTGACTAACCACATACTCCCCCACATGACACACCTCATTCACCCTGACCAATCTGGGTTCATACCAGAAAGGATTGTACAAGACAATATCCTTCTGGTGAACGAGACGATTAAAAGGGGAACTGCCCGAGGTGGTCCGAGCGAACTTGCTGAAAGCTAGCAGAAAGCTTGTGGAAGTGATGGCTGCAACCCTAGATCAGGCAGACAAACAAAGACCGATCACGACTTTTACAATAGAATGGATAAACCCGAACCACAAAATGGCAAAGGTGCAAAGCGGCGGGAAGCTGAGATGGGAGAATTGGGCCGCAGAGGACCATCGGTGGGTTTATAGACTGGCAAAGTGTTTCCCTACACCCCTCCCTGGACACCCAAACCGTGCACTGGATGACGTGGCACAGGGCGACGGGGAATAGGGTCGTTCCCTTAATGTAAGGGTTTACCCCCCTCCTCCAACCCCTTCGTAGTCCCCTTTGCTCCCATCCTAGGACCCCCCTCCCATTCCCTCGCCCTCCCCCTCCCCCCCCTTCCCTCCGCACCGCCCGCCCAGACCCCT
>BFEA01000063.1:2840678-2860890 GCA_003427395.1 Chara braunii
ACACACACACACACACACACACACACACACACACACACACAGAAAGAGGGAGAGATGTCGTAACGGTGGTCATGCTCTTGACACTTTTGTGGGGGCGAACATGAAGGGAGGATAACCACCTTTACAACATCTGATGCGGATAGTGCACAAAAACGAGAATGTATTGTGGTCGCAAGGCGGTCAAGAAAAGTGAAGGAGGTCGGATAGCAGGTCGTGATAACCTATACAGGGAGCGTCATGTGGATAAAGAAGAACAACAAGCGTCATCGACAGAGTGCGAGGACAAGCAGGAGGAGCAAAGACCACGAAACACAGAAGAGGACGAATCAGAGGATGAGAACAACAGAGACAACGACGACCTTGATGAACATGAATTGAATGAAGATGAGGATGATGATAATGAAGATAGTCGGGAAGATGATGAAGAAAACGATGCACACTTCGCGAACGAGAAAGTCATAAGTACAACAATTTGTGCAACATACTGTGAAGCTCTAGCTACCAGAGTGGCCCGGGTCCACTTGCCTGGCCACGCCAAAAAGAAATAAAAAAATAAAAATTATTTGTTAATTTAATTTTTTATTTCAAATTTGGTAAAGAATTTCGATGTGACCCTGAGACAAAAATTGTTTAGTTTATGTTTCTGCATAACATAATTTTTTTGTGATTTTTTTTTTTGTTTTGCTGGGACCCTCCTTTGTCCTTGCACGGGCTAGCCAGCCGGGACCCGGGCGGCCCGGCTGGTAGCCTAGCTGTGAAGTTGTTTGTAGCATTATAAAAATATTATAGTTAAAACAACAACAACCTCAAAATGGTTCTCCTATTTACATTTTGGCATATAATTAGTATGTTCTTTACAAATGATCAAGAGTCATCGTCATTATAAATATGTACTTTTTTTTTTTTTTATGTTGGAATTTGTGTGTGTGCAGTATACGAGGACACGAAAAACGATATGCGAACAAGAAAGCCGAGGTCAACAACTGCATTATTGACAACATTCACACGTTATATGCGCACTCTAAAATAGTAAAGCAATTGATGCGTTTCGTAGCAAAAACTTTTTGTTTATCTCGAGCCAAAGATGCATAGATGTATCTGTCAGTTGACACATATGTGGATGCCTTCATGACTCTGATCACATCTTTGAACCCGGATACACGGCAGATCGTGGATCGGTGGATGAAGAGCACAACAACGACAACACTTCGCACACAGAGATCAAGAGAATCGTTGAACATAAGAGGAATGATCACTTTCGATATCGTTCGGACATTTTGGAGCACTGCAGGGATGCCTTATCCATCCAAAACTGTTAGAGATCGTTTTGAGAGAGAGCGAAAGGGGATGAGGATGAAAATGATAGAAGATTCATCATGGAGAGTAAGATGCAAAGATCCATGACCCGCAACGGAGTTCAAGAACGTCGTTCGAGACATTTTATACATAAATTACAATTAAGTTAGTCAAAATGGTTGCACCATTCAACAGCTCGCATTCACTCATGTGGTGTTAGATTGTCACATCAACAACAAAAGTTGGTCTGCACACGACAGCGCCGAGGAAGGAAATGCGAAGGACACAAAAAACCATTGTGACAACGTGCAAGACTGATATCGGAAAAATGACTATACGTGTAATCTCTCTCGATCAAGATAAAACCGTTGATTCGGTGTTGAACAAAATTCTAGAAATATATGGGAACAACAATCTTATGGCAGAAAGAACACAAAAGATGGGGTCGTTTACATGAAGAGTCATTGTAGATTTTTGAAATTTTTTGAAGACAATGACGAGTTGATTGTCGAGGATAGCCCTTAGGACATGGATGACAATAGTACTTCGTACTTTCCATATAAGACTTTGACTTTGTGTATGACTAGATAAATGCGAAAATGACGTGAGAGTTGAATATTATATCATGAACGATTAAGAGAGAGAGAGAGAGAGAGAGAGAGAGAGAGAGAGAGAGAGAGAGAGAGAGAGAGAGAGAGAGAGAGAAAAAAAGAAAAAAAAAAAGATAGAAAGATGTGGAAAGAGGTAGGAAACAAACAATGGAGACAAGTTTGGTATGATGTGTATTTTGTCAATTCACATGATTTTGCAGAACACGTGTTAAGGATGTGTTATGTATTGCTATGTCAATTGGGGTGAATGAACACCAATGCACTAATGAGAAGTCTTTATTGTTGTGTATTATTTTTTTCGTTAGCGGGACAAAAAATATTGGTGGTCATATTTAAATTGTCTCGTTGTTGATTGAATATCATAGTTGAAATGAAAATTGTATTGTGGATAGTTACTTTGACGAAAACAAGTATTGGTAATTATAATTTTTGCATCAGTTAAGGGTTTTGACGACAAAATAAAAAAAACATAACCATATCTAGACAACGATTCATCCTATGATATAAYGACAAAAACATACGGTGAAACACGTATACATACRCAAAGAGAGAGAGAGAGAGAGAGAGAGAGAGAGAGAGAGAGAGAGAGAGAGAGAGAGAGAGAGAGAAAAAAAAAAAAAARMAARRAWAAKWGTMSARRMRGAWCYACAWWGGTTGTCATGTTGTGATTTCCAACTATTTTTAAACGATATATATTTTTTATTTACTATATCTCAATGTTGCTAAAATATTATAATAAGTAAGGCAACAAAATTTTCAACGTTTGCGCATATCAGGGACACAATATAAACACAGATGACTTAACTCATGATCGAACGTTGGTACAACGTTGAAAAATGTTGGTCACGTTGATTTGGAAGCCCGCGCTGGAGTCATCAACGTTTCTTGTGTTGAAGAAAGGTTTGACACATGTGTGTTTATCGATCAAGGTTAAAAATCGAAGTTTGTTAGAAAATTGTTGTTACTCGATATAATCAACTATTTTTTAACGCAATGACAATTAAAAACCTTATTGTTAAATACGGGATTTTGATGGGACTCTAGGCCCGGTGTCCAGCAGTGCCGCTCCCCACCAATAGATGGAGAAACCCAACGGTCGAAGCCTCAATCCTGGTGGTGGGATAGTGGTCTTGCAAAAGGACTTAAAAAAAAAAAAAAAAAAAAAGGACAGGTAGGAATGTATGTTTGTACCATCACTCCTATCTGCTACCATACGTGGAATTTTTAAAAAAAAAATAAAATAAAATAAAGTACCAGTCATAGGAATTGTGTAAACTATCTCCTATTGACGAGCGGATTTTCGATGCGAAAAGAGAACGTCGATGAGGGGTTCGGCAGGAGCGCTTCGCCGGCGCTATTGCGCATTGGACCAAGCGTTATCCCCTCGGTAATGAGGGACTGTGACAGTCATTGACGTCACCATCTTGATAACGCCATGGTAGTTTGTGTTATCTTGCTAGTACTGCCTTGTTCAAAGACTCGGAGTCGCCTCACGCTGCTGTTTACAGTAGTGTAGGATGAAGGTCACATAACGTCCAGCCGGTTAGAACTGACATAGCCAGGGAATTTTCATCTCATTTCATAACTAGTCCATATCCGTGACATACATCATCAACTATACTATTATCAAGCTATCGTCCCACTCCCCCTCTATGGAAGGGATCGCAATGGAGAATTACGTTAATCAAAGGAGACCTCAGTCCCCTCCTCCGGACGCAGGAATACAAAGAGAAGACGAAGCAAGAATATGAGAATTGATAAGACTGTGTTACGAAGAAGGGATATTGCTAACATACATTGATCCTGGAGAAAAGGAGGTTGATGGTCGAGAAGTACACTTTCGGGTGAATGCATCATTAGATAGAGTCAAAATCAATTGGCTTAAGGAGCATACGATCACGGTGATATTTAGAGACGGAGCACGGTTTTTACCAAAGAAGGTAAAAGACGACATCATCAGAGCATGCGAAGACGAGAAGATTCAAGATGGTAGCTTCGAGGCAAAGATTTTCCGAAGGGTTAGAGTCAAGATAGAGAGTCCAAATGTAGTGTCCTACATAGCCAAAAACAAGGTTATTGCCTTGTGACTGGTTACGAGAGGACGAGACAAAATCCTTCTGGGTGGTAGCAGTTCAAGTGCCATTGGAGTCTTTTCTTTATCTCGAGGCACAAATCAGGAAGGTGATTGGCCTAGTGATTCGCATTCATCCTATCAAACCTGATCGCTTGAAGCCATCTCTGATTAACGTCAAATTCAACGTCGGCCCCGCATCTCACCCTAACATGAAGGACAAGATGTGGATCGTAACGTCAGAAGGAGATGAACGAGAGGTTAACTTGGCGTCCTCTGGAACCCCTAGATGTCGCTGACGCCGTGCCTTTTTCCATTCAACAATCGAATGCAGACGAGGCGTTGGTCAACAAGCGGGCTCTCAAGGAAACTAAGGGACTCAAGAAAATCCGAGTAATCAAGGGCCCCCTGACCCTTACGACCATCCAAGTCACCAACGAACAAGCACGACAAGGCTCTCAAGACTACACTGGCTCTATGGACACCTGGGCATCTCTCCGTTTTTAGCTCAACTAGGAGGCGGGGGCGGTCAGGGTGCTCCCCCTCGAGCCTTCTCGAGCTCTCGCGTGAAGCCAACGTTTGTGCCTACGCCTCAAGGTCAACAACTCTCATTCTTTGGAATGCCAAATTAGGCAGGCCACGTGTTCATGCCATGGGTGCCTACGCTAGGAGGCATGCCGCCGGCTCTTTAATACCAGATGCATCAACAAGGAGGGGGTCCGCCCCCGCTCTTCACCTCTTCCCCTGGAATAGGTGGAGAAGTTTTCGGAATGGTCGGCCAACACCAACCAATCACCAGTCAACCTGGTGTACACATGGCAACTGCGACTACGACATCAACACACCAAGGACGGGTTGATGCTTCACCACATGTGTCTCCTCTCCCCTCTCGGGGAGACTCGAGCAGTGTTGCCAGGCCCAGATCGGCCACACTGGGAAACCAGAGACGCCTCGACTTGGAAGGTAGTTTCACTACGAGCAAACAACTCAATGGTGAGTACTCGGACTCTTATCTTCCAGAATATGACTCCTCACAGAGCCAAATTAAGGAGATAGGCACCCCGAGCAATAAAACCATCCGTAGGAGAACCCTAATCACCTCCTTGTCTAGAGGTCAACTGCAATTGGTCAAAAACCGGATTCTACCCATGTTTTGCAGTGCAGTTCGCAATTCGTTGTGGGTAATTGAGTGGTCGTCCCCTAACAGCTCCCTTGCGTTTATTAGCATTCCTTCGCCGTAACAACCCATGCCTTCTGCGATGGTGTCCTTGCTTCGTCCAACTATCCTAGGCCGCTTCCTGTTCCGCTTAATTCTCGATTGATTGATGCCTCCTATAATTACCGATAACCCTGAGGGAGGTGGGAAAATAATTAAATTCTTTGTCCCTCTCATGGATGTCAGATTTCCCTACGGCCAGTTTGACAAACTGGAAAGCGAAGGTTTGAAACTCCTTTCGCTAGCATGGATCGCAGAGTCACGACGACAAAAGTTGAGGCGGATCAAGATCCCCCCTCTTCCCTCGGTTGAATGTTTGGTCGATGTCGACATTCGATTACTCAAGGATAAGAAGCTCAACTCCCCATTTCTCTGCTCCATGCTTACCACCCCATGGCTAACATCCTCCTTGGGTTCTCCCCACATCCAGTCCAACAACAGGGGTTCTCGAAGAGATGGGAAAAAATAGAGTGGCTTCATGGAATGGTAAAGGACTGGGAGAGACTACGGGCAGTTACAACAAAGACAGATTCAATCGTGGATGTATAACAACACCATAAAAATCATATGTCTTCAGGAAACGAAATTAAATGATGATAAAATAGTCGCACCGAGAAATTGGTGGGATGACCCCAATTATGGTCTCCCGTAATAGGGTCGAAGGGGGGTACAACTATACTTGTTCACATGTCTCTCTAAGCAAAAATTGTCGATTATAACTCCGACCTTTGGGGTCGGTGGTCTTGGGCCAAATGCTTCATGGATGGTTGCTATTGGGTATATGTGAGTATTAATGCCCCAGTCGATCCCAAAACACGTTCGGACTTCTTCTCCGATTTCCTACTGATCATTCCATAAGGGGACATAATCATTATTGTTGCTATCCTTGACTCAAGATGCACTTAAGATAATTTGACGTTATCCAATCTGATGGAGGAATTGAAACTAATTGATCCATATCACTTATCCTACCTAAATACTTATGGTCCTACGTGGTTCTCATATTATCGAGATTCCACTGGGATCACCATGCGTCGCTTGGATTACTTTTTGACCACTTCCAATATGTGGGCTCTAACCGATAACATTAAGATAAGCTCCCACCCAATGTCGGATCACAAACCCGCTGTTATATTTATGCATACGATCGAAGTAACAAGGGGAAGAGGTCTGTTTAGATTTAACACATAAAATCTGAGCGAACCTGGGTTAACCTATTGGATGAAACAATTTTGGACAGACTGCTGAGAGTCTGAGACTGGTCTTTATCCCGCTCGTCCTTCCCCTCAACTGCTCTTTGGTGGGACGTAGGTTCCTCAATCTTTTCCAATCAGTTGAATGTTATCTCTAAAATTTTGCTATTCGAAAGCAACAATCAAGTCACCTCTCTCCAGAAATGGATCGTCTTTGCTGAATCTATGATGTTGGAACATTCAGTGTTAGAGAAAGTCTGGGTAAGGAGAGAATTCGACTCCTGTTAGAATGGGACAATCTTCAGATTAAACAGTTGAAGATTTGGACTGAATGCCAACGAGTAAAAGGGATTGTGGTCAATGATCGCATGACCAAAGACTCATTTCACAAACTCCTGCTAAAGGGCGCCTCAACTCCTATGAAGGAACCAAAACACCCGTTTGACGAAGTAGCTCCTATAGCCAAAGAACTCAAGGACCTCTGTGAATATGTTGCTCTAGTATACTATAAAGACCTCCTTACTTCGCGACACCGGAGTTCGAACATATGCTCTGACCTGCATAAAACCACCTCCCACTGTAATAACACGGAGGCTCGTCTCTCTTCCGTAGGTTAGTTTTACCTTGACCGGCCCATATCTGAAGGAGAAACACTCACTGCCCTTAAATCGATGCCCATCGGGAAACCTCCTGATGATGACGACCTGCTAATCGAACTCTGTCTTTCCATATGGGATGTCGTGGGCGCTTCACTTATGGAGATATATAACGAAGTCCTTATGGGAGGTAGACTTTCAGCGAACATGTGTAGGGGAATCATCCTAGTTTTATTCAAGAAGGGAGAAAAATCTCAGATCCACAATTAGTGCCCTATATCTGTCTTGAATGTTTTATGCAAAATTTTAACAAAAGTTATTGCAAGAAGACTCAGTGACTATATAGCAAAAATTGTCCACTCGGATCAGGCGGCCTTTATCAAAGACAGATCCATCTTTGACAATATAGTTACCATCATTGAAACACTTGAGATAGTGCAGAACGAAAAACTTGATATTGCGGTTCTCTTTCTTGATCGGAAAAAAACGTATGACCAGGTTAATTGGTCATATGTTCTTTCCACATTAAATTGCATGGGTTTTGGTTCGAATTTTGGCGGCTAGGTTATTGCCCTATACTCACTATCCATTGTTGCAGTGATGATTAATGAGAGACTGTCGGAAGAGTTCTCCCGGACGAGATCTCTGCACCAGGGTTGCCCCCTGACCCCCTTATTGTTCACTATCCAAATAGAGGGTGTACTCAATAATATCCGTGCTCATTCACATATTAATGGCTTGACTGTAGGTCCCTCTCCACTTACCTTGGCGGTCGTCAAACTCTGTCTTGATGAGTATGCAAGTCTATCTGAAGCAGCGATTAACTGGCACGAATCGGTATTCTTCCTCCCTCAAGACTACTCTCTCTATGTGGAATGGGGAATGAAGCAGATCAAAGAAGATGAATCAGAATGCTTTCTTAGGGTCAAAATCGCCATAAGAAAATGCTTAGATACTCATGAAAGCATCCTAACCCAAAATGTTTTTTAACATTCTGGGGTAGAGCTCCACACCTGTCCCTATTTGGACGGGCCTTGGTAGTAAACAGTGCTCTCTTCGCTCTCCTGTGGCATGTAGGGAGGGTTCGTGGTATTGGGAAGTTTTTGTATACTCTCATCAAACGAAGGGCAACTCAATTTATTTGGAAACCGTTCTCAGTGAATGACGACTCTTTTATTTCCAAAGTAGCATGAGAAATGTTGTGTTTTCCATGTGAGGAGGGTGGTCTAGGCATGCTCGACCCCCTCAAACAAACTGCGGCAATGTTGTGTACATGGATTGCTAAAGTTGGGCTAATATTTTCGGCCCCTCACTGGATACATCTTGTTGAACATATCCTGAGCCAGGAATGGAATCTATGTCGTCCAGAAGATATCTGGACATGTTTATTTCTTTTTTCGTTCCAACGGCAACAGATTAAATCTCCTTTTTGGTCTTCCATAATCCATGTATGGAGGAAACTTCGTCCGAATGTTTGGATAGAGCCCCGGACAAAAGTCGAGGTTTTGTCTCAGCCTCTGTTCGAGAACCCCAAAATACGGGACGCATCTGACGATTGGTTCAAAGTTTACTCTTCTCCGGCTAGCTTTGGTCGATCCTGGATCGAAAAGGCAGTATTGCGGGTCAACGACTCATGAGATCCATTTTTTGGTTCCTAGATCTCAGATGAGAAACTGAGAGAGCGACTGGGACAAGTCCGGTTCTTACATAAGAGGAGAAAACTACTCACTGACGCTGTCCCTGATAACTGGAAGGCAATCATGGCTCCAGAGGGGATTGACCCCCCCAGTACGTGGTTTGCCTGCTCACAACCCCCATATCAGCAAGTGTGGAAATTAATGTCAATCAACAGAGAGGGTACAAGAGTGTTTCAATCTTGGTCAGTTATCTGCTCCAGAACCCTGGTACTGGATGATGAAACCTCCCCCCCCCAAGTAGGAGCTCTGATGCAGAAGATTAGAGTTTATGAAACTCCTTGTTTTTATGGGTCTGTCTTTTGCCATCTCTTTGGTGATGCCGAACCTCTGTCCCAACTAAAATTAGACCCTGTTCAATAGGAGTGGACTATTCAGGGCCACAGGGGTATCATTGCCACTCTGGCTGAGTACACGATTAACATTGGCTATAGAATCAATCAGCCTCTAAAACACCCACGAGTAGTGGCCCGGGCCCGCTGAACCCAACTCCTACAGTCTGAATCAATTGATATTGATGTGACCCTTACGGAGGCGTACGCCATGTCGGGAATAGCTCAACCTTCTCCATAACCAAAGACATGCTTCACCCCATCAGCGGTTTGGCTTGCTGAAAGAGGAATGAGAATTGACATGAAAATCGTTCATTCATCTCTGGTGGGATTGCCCTGCCTCCACATGTATTTAGAACTGGTTACTCAAACACTAGAATCGGATCTCTAACTCAACCTTCACATGGACAAAAGAGTGGATCTTGTTGGGTGGTACCCCCACAGGATTCTCTAAATCCAAAGGTTGGGGTTACGTGGCCCAAATTTTTCGAGCATCCTCCTTTGGTGTCATCTGACAGAGCCGCAACGAAAGAGCATTTGAAAATAAGGAGTGGTCTCATCGTCAGATCCGAAACTCCTTTCTACTTCATCTGAGATGGTCCATTAAGACTGACTAATCGTCAACCCTTGGCTACTTCAGAGGTAGATGGCCCACTCGGGACCATCTTTGACCACAACGTTTCTAACAACCTGCAGTACTCAGTTGTCTCCGATCATTTTGTTAAGGTCGCAGTAGATAGACAGCAAGGACATGGTCAGTGGAGAGAGTGTTGTTTTTTATTGGAATCTGAATTGGGATCCCACCCCCCCCCTCCCCCGTCCTTAGGGGAGATAGATGATTCGCTCTATAGAATCAGATCACTTAGAGCATGAAATCAGCGTTGTAGTAGTGGCTCTATAGTTAAGTAGCTGTCATGTGTGTTCAGGTATATAACTTTCATGGTTGGTCTTGGATTCGTCTGGGATGGACTACCATTTTGTTGTTGTTGTTTTTTTAATCTAAACCTAAAATAAAAATTCACTCATATCCATACCATGATATTGGAATCATATTTTTTCCATGTGGAGGAAAGAGATCTGGAAATTTCGACAAGGGTGTTAAAGGTATATTTTGATCAATCGTAACTCAGTCTCTGAAAATCAGGTGGTAGTCCCTGCACACCTCTTCATCCTCTTCTCTCTCAACCCTATTTTATTTGACTTGTCTCAAAGATTCCCCTTGGGCTTCCCCAAGTCAGCAACGACTAAATTCCTCAATGTGTATCCTAATTTCATTATGAGAATGTAGCTGCTGGATTTTTTCTTTTTAAAGTTCCCATTTCATTTGATTTCTGTTTGAATTTGTTTTTTAATTGAATCAATGAATTTTTTACCATCTAACCTTGCTCCTTTCATTTCAAAGGTGCATCTTCTTAACCAAATGACCCACAACATTGCTCTTCTTCCAACAATAAATAAATTGTGGATGAATTAATTATAAGGATCTGGAATCCAAGACTCTAGTAAGATTGTTTTCCAATTCCAGGGTCATTGCTACTGGGGGCTTAACTGTCTCTTAATCTGTTCCCACCATCTCTACAACCTGATAGTTCATGTACATTGTAAGAAAATATGCTCAATGGTTTCATGAATTGTTTTTGTCGGAAAGGCCGAAAAACAGAATTTACACCATGGCAGGATTATTCTTTTTTGTTCCAACTTAGTTCGATTTATCAACCAATCCTTCGTAGGGAGGCAACGATGTTCAATTTGTCATTGTATCGAAGCCACCTTGGTTGATTTCGATTTCATGATTCAGAACTATTTGATTGACTTCAAATCTTCTTCACTAACATTTAGTTGTTTCATCCATCTTGTGTTTCACTCTGTTTTTCAAATTGATATGTGGTCTTAACTTATAAAGTATGAGGAGTTCTCTTATACGTTCGACCTTTTTTCATAGGTGTAGTCCAAATTCAGTTTATGGGGTCAAGGGCCAAACATGAAACGGGAGTGTTAGGTTTGAATGCCAACCATGTAGAGTTATTTTTAAGTATTCTAATCCTAAAAATATTTTCAATATTTACCCATCTAACTTCCTCTATTTCATTAGGGATGACCATATATTATCTTGAATTAATATAAATAAGGATAGAAAAACCTCATTTTTTTGATCAATTTGTAAGATATTACCTATTTGGTACGGTTGGTTGTTGATAGCACCTAATCTCCCTCCTCAAATTTTGATCCTTTTCTTAAGATTTTAATCCCGTCCAGTAGTATTAGTTCAATTATTTTTTCTAGCGCATCTTCCGTATGATGATAGTACCTTAATAAATCCTTAAGAGTTGTTGGGGAGATCCACTCATTGGTTTCCTCATTCCAAATGTCCTTAATACGTAGAATTTCCTTTTTGACCCAACCTTTCCATAGAGTGTCCATACAATGAAGAACATGACCTTGCGTATCTCTTATCCAACCATTATCACTATTGGTTAATGATGACCCCCACTTGTCGGCCCTGGATAACCATGAATGATCCTGAAATTAGGGTTTTGAGGTCAAATTTTGTGTTTTTTTGAATTTTTGTTTTTTGCCTGTTTTTGTTTTGGACAAGCTTTCTATGTGTCAAATTTTGTGTCATTTGGAGTATTAAAATTTGTGTTGTTAAGAATGGTGAAAATCCTGAAAATTTAATGATTTTTTTTTGGCAAAATTGCGTGAAAATGCATGTTTGACTTGCTGTTTTATATGTTCTTCATTATTGTTTTTTAGTTTTGTTTTTATAATATGTTAGTAAGAAGTGCACTCTATACATTGGTATGAAGTTTGCTTGAAATGACCTTATGGTTTTCTTATAAATTGAGGTGAAAAATGAGGGGCCGGTTAACCATCTCTCACCATTATTGAAAAGGGGTTGCTGACATACTTCTTCCCATCTTTCTGGTGCTGTCTTATCGGGGATAGGTAACTTTCTCAATGTTCTTAAAAGATTGGGCCAAAAAGGATCCTTACCGAGGTTAATTTTTGTTACAAGGTGACCTGAAGTAACTTAGTCATTTAGAGTTTCTATGGATTTTCTACGGATAGTCCAAAATTTATTTCTAGCCATGTTATTGGGTCTATTTTATCAAAAGTTTCAGGGGCAATACGTCTAATTTATTCCCAGGCTAACTCACCTCACAAAGTTTCCGGATTGAAGAGTGATCTTTTAATCCATTGAACGGAGAGTCATTTCTTGTAAAGATGGGTCAATAATCCCCAAACCCACTTGAAACTTTGATTGAATCACTGTTTGTCGGGCTACTCTACTAATATTTCTACTTTCGTGATTTCCTCTCCATAGGAATGTCACTACTTGTCTCTTAAGTGTTTTGAGTGTCGTTTTATTCATTGCCTACATTGCAAACTTGTACCATATTGAGGTTAATACTACATTATTAATGACTAGGGAACGACCTATAATAGAGGTATGTTTGTCTTGCCATACGTCCAATTTTATATGAGCTTGTTGAGCGATCCATTCATTATTAGTAGATGGTTTCCCTTCTACCAATAGAGATATTCCTAGGAATCTGCCAGGGGTATCCAATGGGAGCCATTTGATTTTTGGTTGTTCTGGGGATCTGACCCCCTGATGTTATTCATCATTCTTTGCATTGCTGTTAAATTTTCATGTGAGGCGTTTACCATAAGTGATAGGTCGTCTGCAAAAAGTGAGCAAACTGGGATTGCCTCCTCTGGAATTGATGTAACCTTGATTTGTTTGATGTCTTTCGCGAGTGCCTCCATAATGATAACGAAAAGGTAGGGTGCAATTTAATCATCTGCCTTACGAATCTATGTAATGAAATTGGTGGAGCGATATTACCATTTACCATTACTCTAGTTGTGGCATTATGATGTAAAATTCCAATCCATTTTCTGAAACCAGGACCAAAATTGAATTTTTCCAAACATTTATCCAGAACAGTCAGCGTGATCATATGCTTTATACGTAATTTGACCATTGAAAATAATATTGCATCCATTGCCCCTTTCGTAAGGTATTTCCTAGGTTTCCCCCTGATTCTAAATCCTTGCCAACAATATTCCATTTGATTAGTTAATTGATTTTCTAATTCCTGTATTTCCTGGCTAATTGCTCTAGAAGTTTCATGTTTTCTGACTCAGTTTCTTGATATTGTAGTTGTTCGATACGCTCTAGAATTCGCATATCATTTAAATGACGTTCTTTAGCTAGCATCTTCGAGTATTCATTGCATTTACTCCATAGAAAGACTAGGCCGTTGTTGAACCATATAATGTCATTTCCTATGTGGTCCCTTTGGTTCTTCCGGAATTTCTACACATATTTTAGATAAATTTTAAAATTTCATTATTTAGATGGGATGTATTAAGTTTGTAGTAGCAACTTCCTTGATTTGTTTTTTTGTTAAATGATAATAGCTACGCACATAGTATGATCAAGACCAGGAAAAGAGCTACGTGAGAATATTTCAGCCACTTGTAATGCCCCTTGCATTTCTTCGGATGCCAATATGAGATTATTATGGAATTTGATATTCTCTACTATTCTGTCCTAATTGACCCTTTCTAAAACATGTAAACGACGTAAAGGTGGGATTAATCCGCCTCTATGTGTCAAAAAAAGTCATTGCTTGGCTGAGATTGACTATCATTAACTCATCAGGTTCTATGTATGGGGGACAAGGAGAGGGAAGGCGTCATCGGTCTAAGTGCCGATTAAGGATCGTATTGAAATCTCTTGCAATGATAACTGAAATTTCAACTAGTAGGCGTGCATGGAGGGATTCAAAGAAAACTTGTCAATTTCCAACTTCATTGGGTGCATAGACGCAAAGTATACTGACTACTTCTATTTCAAGCACTGCTAGTATATATGCCCAACGTCCTTCCATTCAGTCTACTTCCCAGTTTAGTATTTTCACTTTGGAGTCAGGGCGGATCCATATAGTCACTCCAACACTACTTGGTCTAGGAGCATGAGCTCTATAGGCCTGATGTGGCCATATCTCCTTATGAACATGATGATGCGTCTCTGTATCCATGACATGAGTTTCCTGAATACGGATTACATCCGACCATTTTTTTCCTTCTATCCCTTTTAACTAATAATAAATTGCTTGTCTTTTTGTCATCTTAGCTGAAGCCAGTCCATCTACATTAATTGATCGGATATCCAAGTTTGCATTTCGCTTAATTGTTTTCCATACTTTATCTTTGTTGTACAAAGCTTCTATTATCTTAAATTCCGCCATTCATTCCAAAAGTGAAAGAACAATTAATTAAAAATGTCTTACAATATCTTCAAATTTCCACAATTTGGAGTCTCTGGACGGATGCGGACCAATAATAAGATTAGGATATTAATGCTTAATTGTGGCTTACAGACTTTGTCAGGATCCACAGTCTAACAGTCCTCCCACTTCTAAAATTTCATTCCTCAACAATCTCACCAAGAGAGTGATCACCTCTGACTCTGAGCATAATTTGTTTACCTTGATTTTCAAGAGTTGTATTTCCTTGAGTATGTCACATCCAAACCAACAGAGGTCTTCTTGATTGGAGGCTTCATACTTTAAATACACATCTCTCTCTGCAATTCTGTTTGGTTCGGCGGTTAACATGAGAGATGCTAGAAAACCAGGTGGATATTGCTCTTTACTAAACTTCATTACTTCAAGTCTAATCAATGATTCTCCTACTTTGCCCCCGTTGAACATGGATAATGCAAGGGAGGGAGATTTGATTCCCTTCGGCGTGACTTATCCATATGCTGCATCAGGAGGCTCAGATAACCGCACCTCTCATAATCCTTCTTTGAATCTTACTGGAAGGATAATTATACCTAACTTTAATGTGAAGCTCTCCCTAAGCCCTTTTGTCCAGACTTGTCTTAACTTTTGTCTCTTACTAGTAAGTTCCGTTGTTGACGAGAGCAAAGGGCGTGTTTTCAATATTTTTTTATCTTCCTCTCCGAATCCATCAAGATTTTCAAACTCATCTGATTCCTCTTATTGTAAGTCTTCTGTAAGATCTATTACTTGAGATTGCAACCTGATTTCTTGATCTGAGTTTGCATGTACTTTCTTTTGACTCTCTCGACAGTCTGTGGTTTGTGTTTTTTCCAGCAGACTCTTTTTAATTTGCACATATTTTTTTCCGCCCGTTATTCCTGAAATAACTTCAGTCGAAAGTATTGCCTTGTGATTTGGATTGGCTGATTCGGACAATTCTCGAGGGGCTATGTCCTGAACTGGCTGAACTAGGTGAACCGGAATAAAAGACAAGGTAAGGACAGAGCTCTGCTCCACATTTTCTGAGCTGGTCTGTCTACTATTCTCACTGTTGTTATTCAACAAGGAGCCATTGGAATCATTGGAGTAAACTATCTACCCATGAGTCACATGTGCCAAAAATGTCACTGGTGCCACAGGTGCCCCGTCATATGATCTAGTCACAGGTGTGAAATGTGTCACAGGTGTCACAACAACTCTGTATTCAACTGGGTGTATCTGGACAGAAGACAGGGCAAGGACCAAGTTCTGCTCTACAGTCTCTGAGCTGGTTTATCTACTCTTCTCACTATTGATGTTCACCAAGGAGCCATTGAAATCATTGAGGAAGACAGTTTCTGCAAAAGCCACAGGTGCCACAACACATATCTCAGTTCCTGTCTCCGCTTGCGTCACAGTGTGTGTTACGATTTTCGTGTTCTGCTGGTTGGACACTGAGAAGTTGGATACCAATACCGGATTTCTTGATGGAATATTGTTAGCGCTGTGTATTTCAAACAAAGACTCTACAGGCTTCGCACCCGTTTTCCTTTCGTCGCTCAGGGAAGCGACATGGTTTACTTTATTTCTACGGTGATCTCTCACCAATTCTTTTTTATTTTATTTTAAATTGAGCATTTCTTTTATATCTTGTTTTCTTCGGTGTTTCCATGTTTGTCTGCCCAAGGATGTCTTGTGACCAGCGTTTGGCAACAATGTGCTTTTTCTTATTTTCTTTCCTCCACTATTCTGTTGTGTCTGGCCTTTCTTTCTTGCAAGTTCCTTGAGTTTTCCCACCTTCTTGGTCTTGTATACCACACCCATCAGAAACTGTGCATCAGACTGAGAGTTTTGCCAACTCTCAACCAACCGAGACTGACTTTCTTGTGTGTTCAACAAGGTGTTTTGCTGGTTCTGCAAGAATAAAGGTTGATGTTCTTGTTGGGAGCTCAACGTATGGTTTTGACCAGGGTGCACAGTCTGGAATCGCTTGATAACTATGGATAAAATACTGTTGCAAATGTTCACCCAATCAGAACCCGGCGGTGATCCATATTGTATAACCATTTTCAGGCTATCGCTACTAGCAAGCATAACCATTAACTGATCATGCATGTGTTGCCAGACTGTTTGTGTCAATTTGGGTAGTTTCACTTTCAGGTTGCACAAAACCCAATCTGCCAATTTCTTTAGCTCTATGTATAGGTCCAATATCACTTCTGAGTTGTCCCCGATAGGGACCATTGTAGTGGGTGGAGTCACAACCACGTCAACTGGGGCTTTCTCCACTTCCATCGGCTCAAGACCAAAAGCATCCTTGAAGTGTTCCTCCTCCATTGGGACAGTATTTGCTACCGCGGTTGTATTACTGCCTTCCTTTGTTAGCTGTTGATTTTTCTTTTGCTTTGTGTCTCGGATCTTATTATCCTGATTGTGTTGATTTATTTGTTCCTTCTGTTGGGAGTAGTCTTTCTGCTGGTTTGCTATTCTTTTCTTTACCACCCTCCATTCCATCTCCGAAGCGTGTTCATTTTTGGAAATGTAATCCGTCGGAGATGAGCCAATCGATTTTCCTCCTATTTCCACTTGTTCTGTTCTGCTCATGGTTCCTTCCTTCGTTCTTTCAGGAGTGCAGTGGTCTGCATGTTGTCCTTTTTTTCTTTTCCTTTTTTATTAATTACGTCCTCCTCGATTGTAGAAGAAGATGCAGACTCAGATGTGGAACCAGTGGTTGGGCTTGCCCTTGGCAGGCCAACAAATTCAGAGGTCCCATCATGCTTAGTCCCATTGTGAGACTGAGCCTTGTGGGACTTCTGGGGGTAATGGAGTTGACCTCCTTTCTCCATTCTAATCCGTTGTGGTTGAGGGGTTGGGATCCAGTCCGCTGGTGGGCGGGAGGATTTGCGGAAGTCTCCTCTCACTTCCCAGCACCATCCGATTGGTTGACCCATTGTGTTAAGATCATCGATGTAGACCCATCCCTCATATCCAGGTTTCGTGGGTAGCCATTTGTGCATTTTTAACGGGTCTTTCTTCAATTTTTGTCCGGCTGGAACAGCATGCTGTGGATGTAAGGGACAAACAAATTTCGTACTAAGATGCCCGTATGCTTTACACTTAAAGCACCATGGGCGGAACTTGAACTCTTCCTCCCATCTTGAAAGGGATAATGTCATTCCGAAGGAATGGTTGATCCTTTTGCAATCCAGCGCTAACATCAAGTAGTCATCTCTTTTGGCGACATATGCAGGCGGTGGATCAATTAAATCTACGATTTTGAACTGTTGTCCAAAATCATGAATAAGAGCCGCTTGCACTTCAATCGGGATGTGTCGTAATTCTACCCAGTAGTAGTCTTTCATTAGCTGTTCTCTCTTCTCCTCCGGTCCCACCTTCTTGGGAAGCCATGGGTAAATTCTTACTTCAGACCTATCCCAATACAATTTCTTCCACCCATCCATCTGTCTTTTGTCCTCTGCAAACAAGCAAAGCAAAGTGAAAATTGTCGATGAGACTGGCTGAATCAGAAAAAATTCGAACACAGCCTCCAGACTTTTCATCATTGATTCTAATTTCTTGCATAGCCACTTAATCTTGTCATTGATTGATTTGTACGCATTTTCATCATAGAAGATTCAATTACTTGCGTGTTTGGTGTAAACCGCATCCCAATGCGCTAGCTTGTCTGTAGGATATGATTTCATCAGCGTTTTTCTTCCTCCTTGTTCAATTACAAGCTGAAGAAGAAAGGTTTTTGAGGGGAACCTTGAGTCCATTTGTCGGTGCACAAGGGGAGCCGATCGACGGCCTCCTGATGTTGAGTGTTTTATCTTGAAGAGATTCCCTGACCCAAGTTGGCTGAGTGGACTTAGACTCTCCCTGCATTTTCCCATTGGTGGAGTGCGTGCTTCGAGAATCTGAAGATGGTGTGGAATCATCTGTTGCATTTTGCTTTGCTTGGATTACGTGATTGAACTTTGCTACTCTTTCTGCCTCTGTTAAAATTTCCTTGTCTTCATCCTGTCTCTCTTCTCCCTCATTCCTTTCGATCATCATTAGATCCACATATTTCCTTTCAACTGTTTGCTGACTTGTGAGGACAATTCGTCCCGCTTGTCCCGCTTGTCCCGCTTGTCCTACCTCAGTCATGTCCAACTTTGAGCTTTCCTTGCTCATCTGTGTCTAGGATCCCATTCCCGCCGTGTTGTTCGTGAAGACCTCCTTCATTTTTCCCATTAACGAAATTTTATTTCCACCTTGTGATTGGTCATGTTGAAATTTATTTGGTTTTTCCTTTCTGTCCTTTATTTGTGGAAAATTGTTGATTCTGGTCCTTTTATTACCAGCAGGACGTGCATAGGCTGATAACCCCAGTTGCTGAAAGAGCGTGTGTTTCATCGCCCCCTGATAAAACAGGAGAGAGTCGGGTCCTCTCGCACATCTGAATGCCATCTTCATTTCTTTCGACCAGACAGACTATCGTAGTGCGTAGAGATGGCCGACAGATGGCCAAAAGGTAAAAAAGCAAGGAATGGGGAAATCCTGTAGAAAAGAGTTAGAGTGGTAAACTGCGATAGAGTAAGGGAGGGTCAAATGACATGTGGGTGAAGATCACAAATTCAAAAGGCAGATTCTGGATAAAGTAAGGAAAAAAAATGAAAATAAGAGAGTAAGAAAGTAAGAGAATAAGAGAAAAGAAACTGTGAGGACACCCAGTGGAGAAGCGGATAGGGAGTATGCGAGGTTGAGGGAGAGAGACTCACAGTTAAAAAAGTGGAACTACGGAAGTGAGGGAGAGTGAGAGGTGTCAGGAAGGGTGTGACTGAGAAATGTCACACTTCAACCAGGGTGATTTCTAGAATAATCCACTCTACCAGGGAATCCTTATTTTCATTTCCTGTTCTTTTGTTCTTTTGATCTTTTGACCTTTTGATCTTTTGATCACGGGATAACTTATAGTACGTTTAGCCAGTAAATGATGAATTCTTGTTGATTTGTCTAATTCATTATCTGCCATTGTGCCTGGCTTTGGGAAATCCCTCAGGGCTAAATGTAAATGGGAAGGTGGATGGTAGGGATATAGAGGATGAGATGAGGCCAGGAGAGATCAACCTGAAAATTTATTGAAATCTTGCTTCCGTGGAGAAGACCATAAATTCCCCTGCTGCCTCCGTTATTTCTTGCACTGTGTGCTTGCGCTATCCTTTCACTTTCTGACAACATTCTTCCTTCTTCTGTTCACTCCTTTTTTAGATATCAATGTGTTTTCCACTTCAATCCCTTCCACCCTCTCTTCCTCATGTCATCCTTTGACCATGCAGATCACTCCTGCTTTTGCTCTTACAAACCCTAGTAGATTTCATAATGCCACTTCATCTTCCCCTCTCTGTTTGGTATTGCCAGCCGATCTCTTTCCAAAAATGTTGACATCGCTGTAATGATAACTCACTCATCCGCCATCTTGAGTAGATCAACGAATCCTTGTCTTCATGTTTCTGATGCGGAGGTCCACTGAATCTGAGAACCGTAATTTCCAGCCTTACAGTTTTGAGTCTAAAAGTAGTTAGCAATCACCGTACTGACCTCCTTAGCCCCCCACCGCCTGAAGACACTGGCCTCTACAAAAGCTGTTGGAAGGCTATTTGTGATTCATCCCTTCTATTCCAATTGTGACATGACTTGACCTAATACATAGAACGCCACGTCCAACTAGGAGGCAAAGAATGTTGAAAAGTTGCGTGAATGACAAATTGGACGCTCATACTACCCACTTCGCCACTAACACTGGGACGACTCCACAGAGCTTCACTGACTCAGGTGCTCATTCCCCATCAGCTACAGTCTTCCCCCGAATACAACGTACGGTCATTATACCTGAATTTAGACTGAAAGATACCCCAAATTCAGCTATAATGACCGTAGGT
>BFEA01000063.1:2883871-2900868 GCA_003427395.1 Chara braunii
CGCGCGGAGATGGTGAGAGAGAGGAGAGAGAGGGAGGGGAGATGGACACACACATGAAGCAACAGCTAAGTGGAGGTCCAGTCCGGCTCAATGAACGAACGAACCACTGAATGAATGAACCTGCCGCCCTGGACCTAGGCCGAAGTGATATACTGGCCTGGGTCCAGTAGCGGAATAACCTGGTACCGGACCAGGGTCAGGCCGGCGGCCTGAAACTGGTCCGGCCTCACTGCCGGGCCGGAGGGATACCGCTCCAACAACAGGGAAAAACGGAGCAGGCTTAAGACCTGGATTCATGAACAGAAAACACAAATAATCTGTCTCCAAGAGACAAAAGTAGACGTACATAAAATCCAGGAACTTGGACGGTGGTGGGATGGCCCGCAACTGTGGGGCCCAGCGCAGGGTACGAAAGGAGGCACTGCAATTCTGATTCATAGGGATTTGGACTTCGAATGGGTAGACGAGTGTTTTGATAATTGGGGAAGGTGGGTTTGGATTAAGGAAATGATAGCAGAAGAGCCATGGGTATTTATGAGTGTTTATGCCCCAGTGGACCGAAGTGAAAGACTGCATTTTTTTGCAGATTTATCAGATATTATCCCAGATGTCGAGAACCTTGTCCTCATGGGGGACTGGAACATTGTTCTGAACCCTGGCATTGACACACTAGAAGTACGGTCGATCCGGACAGACGCAAAGCTCCTACTGTCCTTCTTGGAAAGAGAATCCTTCGTAGACGCCTACCGCGCAACCCACCCGGACGACTACGGCTTCACGTGGCACCCCGCCAGCAGGAGAAACCCCTGCCCGAGGAAACAGCGCCGTCTGGACATGATTTTCGTCAGGGCCATGGCTTGGGAATCCCTCTTGTCGATAGCCCCAGACGTGGCCTTGATGTCGGATCACTATCCCTTAGTCGCACGATTTGCCCCAGGCCCGTCCATCGATCGCGAAAGAGGTTTCTTTCGCCTGAATGTGGAAAATTTGAAAGATCCAGGCATTGCACAGTGGGTGACAGAACAAAACCAACATTGGCAATCGACGAAGGGGCTGTTTCCTAACACAGGGGAGTGGCTTTCAACCAGACTCATAATTATCTCAAAGGGTTTAGCGGTGTTTTCAATAATTAAGGCGCACTTCAGGAACAAGGATGAATGCTTGTGCAAAACCAAGATTGAAGAGGCAAAATCGGCAATGGGTGAGCACCCCGTCTCAGACGCTTTTTGGTCGAGAGAAAGGCTGTGCTGGCTGCTAAAATGGGAAGAAATACAGTTAAACAAACAGAAAGTGTGGCAAGAGAGATGTAAGGTAAAAGGCATGGAGAAAGTTGACCGTATGACCAAAGAAACTTTTGCCCTAGTAAACCGCCAGACCTCACAACACAGACTAATGAAAGAGCTGGCACACCCATTTGACATGAATCTACGCAAATCTTTTGAAACCTCTGGTATGTGCGATTTTGCATGCATTTACTTCAAGGACATCCTGACCTCCAGGAGCCCGCCGGAAGATGCAGACAAAAACCTTGTTGAGTCTTCTTCATTATGGAACAATACGGTAGCAAGAATTTCTGCGGAAGGACGCCTAGCATTAGACAGACCAATTACGGCAGAGGAGCTAACGCATGCAGTGAATCAGATGGCCAAGGGGAAGGCCCCAGGGGAGGATGGTCTCCCAATCAATTTTTTTCTCCCTTTCTGGAGTCTGTTTAATCAGGATCTGGTAGAAACCTACAATGCGGTCCTGTTGGGCACTAATCTGCCCACTAGTATGACGAAAGGGATAATAACCCTGTTGTTTAAGAAGGGAGCGATTGGCGCCCTATTTCCCTACTTAACTCAGTATACAAGTTGTTGGCCAAAACGTTGGCTATAAGACTAGCAGAATTCTTACCTGAGCTTGTAGGGGTGGACCAAGGCGCCTTTGTGAAAGGGAAGTCCATCCTAGACAACATTGTCACAGTCGTCGAGTCAATGGAGATAATCGTCACGGAACAGCTAGACATGGCGGTGCTTCTCCTCGACTTGGAGAAGGCATATGACAGGGTCGGTTGGTCATTCGTGCTCACGACCCTGAGACATATGGGCACTGGCCCAAACTTTTGTGTCTGGGTCAAAGCCATGTATTTTCAAGCCACCGCCGCTGTCATGATTAATGGAAGAATCTTCGAGGCCTTTCCATTAACTCGGTTGCTGCGACAAGGGTGCCCATTTGCCCCACTCCTTTACGTAATGCAAATGGACGTGCTACTTAACAACGTAAGGAAAAATCCCTATATCTTAGGACTGCGTGTACATGGTCAAACTCAGTTTAAAGGGCGTGCGCTGACAGACGACCTCACTGTCATAACTAGGAACTCCCGTAGTTCGCTCACAGCAGTCAGAGAGACGCTCGCAACATACTGCGAACTGTGCGAGGAACAAGTTAACTGGGCAAAGTCGGTTTATTTCTTACCCGATCAGTTTGTTGTTTGCATGGACCTGGGGATGAAGAAGATTCCAGCTAACTCTGCTGAGAGATTTTTGGGAGTGCAGGTATCACTGCAGAACTATTCGGATGTGCAAGATAGGCTGCTACTCGAGAAAGTGGAACAACGGCTCAAGAAATGGAAAGCGGTGTATGGCCTATCACTCTTTGGGAGGGCGTTGGTTTTAAACGCCTCTGTATTCTCCCAACTGTGGTATGCAACCTCAGTCAGGCGGATGAACAAGGCAGCGGTGAAAGGGATAAGAAGACTGGCCTCCAAATACATTTGGAAACCAGATGCAGACGAAGAGGACGGCCACATGTCGAAGCTGGCATGGGATAAGCTTTGCGTCACTAAAGAAGAGGGAGGATTGGGCCTGCTGGACCCTGAAAAGCAGAATACAGCCCTGTTATGCAAATGGCCTGTTGCAGCGGGCCTTCATCTGTCCTAGCCTACAGCCAGAGCCTATTTGGCTATTTGCCCAGTTCGGCCTGTGGGACCAGGTCGTGGCCTGACCCCACAGGCCGTGTGCTGTTCTAGTCCTGCCCGGTACCACTGTCGGTACCAGGCCAGTCCAGTCCAGTCAGTCAGTCCGCTGGGGGTATACCCCAACACTGGTCTGTTTTTCGGCATTCTTCACTTTTGCAGATCTTGGAGTACGTGCGTGTTGAGTCTGCGTCGGAGTTGCGCTGTCCCTTCCAGCTCCATCTCTGTCTCCTCCTTCGTCCACCCTTCGTCTCCATCCTGTCGGATCGCCATCCCGGTGGGTCCGGCACGTTGGTATCAGAGCGGGAACGGTCCCCGCTCCAACCTGCCCTTCCCCTCGCAGGCAATAGCGGGCGCGGGATCGGTGTAATCCCGACAGCGGGATTTTCAGGTGTTTTTCGGTGCGGGAGCAGAGAAAAAACGGGAAAAAAGCAGCAGCGAGAAGAGATAGACACGTGGCGAAAAAGGAAAGCGCCACCAAGGCCGCCACATGCGCGCGCGCACCACGCTGCCCCGCTGCCCGCTGCCCCGCCCCGCCACGCTCCCGGATATATATTATCAAGATATCCAGGATGTTGCTGCTGCTGCCAGGGTTTGAACCTGGGCAGGCAGCACTCATGCGCGAGCGTAGCCAGTGCTATAACACACTGGCCAAACTGTATGCATGGTTGTATAATGTGGAACGTTCGTGTTGAACAGTTCCACACCAGCTATTTACCCCCCTTTCCCCCCCGTCGGCGAGCAGAGAACAGCGTGTTGCGAAGCTATTTGCCCCCCCCCCCCCTCTCCCCCCCGCGCACGCTATGGCTGCTGGTGCCTGCAAACGTGGCAATCTGCACTGCCACGTGGATACCTGTTGAAGACCCCCCTGGCTAGGGGGCTGCGCCACAGACATATATATTATTATTTTTTTCTTTTTCACTATCTCTATACTGTTGCAGCAGCAGTTTGGCAACAGTTCAAGATTTCCCCCTGGCTAGGGGGTTGTGTGACTGTGGCAGTAGGGTGGCTGATCAAGATCTCAGCCAACCCTCCATCATCATCATTACTGTTGTGGCATCACACCAGCAGCATCTTGAAGGCGAAGATCCTGTGGATCTTGGTAGAACTTTGCTCTTGGCCACCCAAGAGCCTGGTATCACCATCCTGCCACTAACCCACTCTCCCCCAACCTCTTTTCTCTTTTTCCCCCCATCATCTAATCACCTTTTCTCTCTCCTACCATTACTCTCTACTCCTACCTCCACAACCTTTTTCTCTCCTCTCCTCCCCACTCACCATTTCTCACTAATCTCAGACTTCTCTCCACCTTTTTCATATCCTTCTCTCCCATCTTACCACCCTCTTCTCCTCCTTCCCTCCCCCAACTACAATCCCATCATCTCCCCCATCCCCCACCTTACCTTTTTCTTCTCTTCTCACTTCTTTCTCTCTTTCTTCATCACTTTTTCATCCCCCCCCACACCCAACTCCGAATTTTTCTGTTTTTCCTTCTTTTCTCTTTCTTTTTGATGTAAAATTTTCTTTTCCTCCAAAAAATCGGAATCATCTTATTCCCTACCTCTTTTCTTATTTTCTTATTTATTTATTTTTTAATTTTATTTATTCTGAAAATTCAAAATTTTCTGCGGCACTCTAAAATCTGATTAGGACTTAGCCATTCTTGCTTTCGGCACACATTTTGACCCCGTGGGGGTAACGAAGTGCTGCCGACATTTTCCGTTTTCTTCATACTTAGTCTTTTTTCAGCACATCTTGACCCCTTGGGGGTAGCGAAGTGTTGACAAAATCTTCTTATTTTACGTAGTCTTTTCCTTGACGGCACACTTCGACCCCATGGGGGTAACGAAATGCTGCCGAAATTTTTGACAAATTCCAAAAACTTAGCTTCTTTTCACTCTCCTCCACCTCCTTATTTATTTATTTATTTATTTTATTTACTCATTTATTTTTCTGAAAATTTTAATTTGCGGCATTTTGAAAGTTAGTGTGTCCCTCTTGCACTTTCCTTCCTCTTGGCACATTTTTGACCCCATGCAGGGTGGAAAAATGCTGCCGAAAATTCCAAAAAAATAAATATTTTTTCTCTCCTCAATCTTTACATTTTATTTATTTATTTATTTTTATTTATTTATTTATTTTATTTTTATCTCGAAAATCCATTGTTTACTCTATTCTCCCTCCCCTCCATATTTATTATTTTCTTTTCTTGATTAGGTCGCCGCCACCTTCCCCTAACCACCTAAACTCCGGTTATGGTTTCCTTAGGGTTTTTCTAGGGTCTAGGGTTTCCTTAACCCCCCTACTCTCCCACCTCCTCCTGTCGGGCACCCTGGACCTGAACGGCTCCTCTCCCCTAGACCGGATCCGTGCCACCATCTCACGCGCGACCCGTTGGTCACGGGGCGAGCCGACCCACGACTACCCATTCGGCTCCCGCGGTCCTCTCCCTCTCACCGGTGGTCCTCTGTCCCCATACCACAACCCATATCTCCCCCCACCTCCCACCATGTCTACCTCTCTTCCTCCACCATCCACGGACATGGCTACAGTGGAGGAGATCGTTGCGGCGTCATCCACCTCTCAGGCGTCCACCCACCCCACGGTCAAGGGTCAGCATGGTGTGGACCCCACGGACCTTCTCGCTGTTCATGCGTCCCTCCTTGCACCTCTCCAAGCGCGACTCGATGCGCTTGCACCCCTGGAGACGCAAGTTAATGCGCTCGCCCTTGAAGTTCACCGCCTCAAGGGTTCCCCTCATCGGTCCCCCCACCGCTCTCAGACCCCATCGCCTACCAGCTCGGAGTCTGGCTCTCCACGACGCCAGAGACGGAGACGTGGCGGTTCGTCCTCATCTGCGGGCTAGGCCCAGCACTCCCCCGCCCCAGTGGTGAGTGTTGCTGCCGCCCAGACCACACCGTCTGTGGCGGTACACCCATCGGTCGCCGCCGCCTCCGCCGCCCTTGCCGCTTTGACCACCGCCAGATGTGCTGTTCCCCAGATACCGACATCGGGCCAGACAGTCTCATCTACCCACCCTGGTGCTGCGTCGCAGCTTCCTGCACCAGTTACGGTACTTCGGCCCGGAGTTCTCCCTGCTAGGGCACTCCTTCCGCCTCCTCCACCCCCGACCCCGCGCACCCAGCAAGTGGCTACCCTACAAGCCACTGTGGCGCAGCTCCAGGCGGAGATTCTCTCCCTTAGACAGCCTCACCCTCCACAGGCTGCGCACCCCTCTTCTTCTTACACCGTCCCTCCAACCACTGTCTTGCCGGCTTGCTTCCCTCGACCGGCTCCCCCCCCTCTACCCTCGTACCTTGCTACTCCTTCACAGTCGGCTGCGGCCGTTACCTCCACGCCCGCTGGACCTTCCACCAGCAGCCCCAGCTCACCGCCAGCCCCCACTTCTACCTCTGCACCAGCTCCGACATTTTCCGCCGTAGTGGAGACCCATCAGCCCCTCTCCCCTCGCCGCCACCACAGCAGTCGCACCCTTGTGCGTCTGTCGGACATACCCGACTACGATGGTACGATGCGTGTGTCGCACTGGTTACAGGTTGTCACACGCGCGTTGACACTGACTAACACTAGTCAGGACTTGTGGTGTTCTGCCCTCGCAACTAAATTGCGAGGCAGTGCATTCTCCGCTTGGGAGAACTATTATACCCATCGTACTCGTGCGGGTGAGACGCCCACTCCCGCGGATTTCACCACGTTCCTCCACGACCGCTACGGCACCCTCCACGATGCGACCGACGCCCTAGACCGGGTCACCCAGACGCAGTGGCGCAGGTCCTCCGCACCCTCCGATTTTGAGCGTCACATCAGAGTGTTCCAGGACGCCCGCCTCATTTGCGATGAGGCACTCCTACCTGAGGCCCTTTTGACCAACAGGTTCGTAGTCAGTCTCCCGACTGACTACCGTATCGAGCTCTGGCGACAGAGCTTCGCCTCCACCGAGCAAGCCTACGAGGCTGCTCGACAGTACCAGAAGATGCGGAATCGCTTCTCCGACACCCCATCTTCTTCGCGATCCACCTCTGCCGCCACCCAGTCACGTGGTGTTACTCGCGGTCGATCCTCCTTCGCTGGCCGGTTTCGTCGCCCAGCCCACCCTGGAGCGCCATTCTCTCGGCGCTACAGTTCTCTGGAGAACGGCGAGGACGCCTCGGCCGAGTTTGACCCTACCCTTGGGGACGCCCCCGAGGACATCGAGCTACGAGACGTCATCCAGTATCACCTGGATGACGACACTGTTCTGGTGGCCGAGCGCTTGCTGATGGCCATGTCTGCCATGGGTCGTGCTCGTAGCCGGGTTGCACAGGCTGGCGCCCGCACACCCACGGTTCCTCAGATAGACCTCCCGCAGGGTTATGTCCCTCCTCGCGGAGCTCTATCCCCCGAGGAACGTGCTGCCCTCGCGCGGCTGCCTTCTTTGCCGCCTAGATGGACACACCTCCTCACGGTGTCCATACCATACCACCCTCGATCGGCACTACACTGACATCTCTCGTCAGCGTCGATCTCAGTCCCCCCCCGGCCCCGCCCGGCCAACCCCATCCACCTAGCCACGATGCACGGTGCCCCTGAGGCCTCGCATGTAACCGGCTTCCCGACCACCGAGTCGCGGTTTGCCCCTTTGGCTACCCCACCAGAGGACCCTTAGGACATGACAGACGCAGTTCTCTCCGCCCCATCGTCTGTCGAGGTACCGTCTGCCTCCCAACAGACCGCCGCATCTAGCGCTTCTCCCCCGAGACTTCCGACACGTCGTGCCATTCGCACAGCCCGTTGTAGCGCTCAACTGGCGACTCGCGATGACGTTGTGTCATCTCTCATGGACTTGAGTATTCTGCAGGCTCGTTAGGAGCGCCTCACGAGACACATCAACGTCCTGCGTCGTCTTCTCGCCTTGCTCTCTGACCCTGATCGCACCCTACCCATCATCCCTATTCGCCTAGGGACATCTACGAGGGTGTACCGCGCTTTATGGGACTCCGGCTCGCAGGGAGATTTCGTTCACCCTCACGTGGTTGAGGAAGCTTGCCTAGCTACCTCTGGGTCTCGCTCTCCTATCTTCGTTACCCTCGGAGATAACAAGACGAAGCGCTTCTTCGATCAGACGGTCCCCGACCTCCACTTCTCCCTCACCCTCCAGCCATCGGATAGTCCCCAAACGCCTAGGCGCTACCATTCCTCCGCATACTTCGACGTGTTGGATACTGGGTACGACTTTATCCTTGGCACTCCCTGGTCTCGCCGGTTCCGTGGCACAGAGGCCGAATGGGCGACCGAGACACTCGTTCTCAAAACGAAGTGTGGTCAGACCCATCGCGTCCCGTTCATTGGAACCACGGGCGACACCCCGCCCGACCTACCTCCCCAGGACCCTTGTCCCTCAGGGTCCCACCCCAACATCGCGTTCAGTCGGTCTGGTTCCTGATGGTGAACACGAACGTCAGGCACGAGCTGGATGGAATGTTCAACACCGCGCATCGGGGGAATCCCGCTGTATGAGAAATACGGAGGAAAGACTCGCGGTACTCTCGAATCAGGTCGCGAACGGGGGGCTCTGAGTCTGCCGTGAACCGTGTGAGTTCCTTAGCGTCTGCGTCAGCATGAGACGTATGTGTAGACTCGACAGTCGACGGCGCAGGGGCCTGAGACGTGGAGGAGGTATCCGCAGGCTGACGAGTGGATGTAGAGATGAGAGCCACGAAGATGGAAAGAGGGTCAGGGGGATCGGGCTCCAGAGAGAGATGAGCTCAGCCTCGGGACAGAGTGGGCGCCTCTGCATCGACTACCACGGGCTTAACCGTTACACGGTTAAGAACAACTATCCCATGCCCCGTGCGGATGAGCTGTTTGACCGTCTGGCAGGCAACCACTTCTTCACGAACATCGATCTTCGTAGCGGTTACCACCAGATCCGCGTTGCCGCAGAGGACCAGCCGAAGACAGCCTTTCGGTCGCGCTTCGGCCACTACGAGTTCACGGTGATGCCATTCGGCCTCACCAATGCACCCGCCACCTTCCAGATGGCGATGGACGATATCTTCAGGGACATCCTTGAGGAATATGTTCTCGTATACCTGGACGACATCTTGCTCTACAGTCTTACCTTTGAAGACCATATCAGACACCTCCGCGATGTCCTACAGCGCTTACGCAAGCATGGCTTCTATGCCAAGCTCAGTAAGTGCCGCTTTGCCCAGCGCAAAGTGGACTTCCTAGGACACCATGTGTCTAACCAGGGTCTCCACATGGATGACGCGAAGATCACTGCTATTACAGAGTGACCCGTCCCCACATCTGCCAAGCAGCTTCGCAGCTTCCTAGGCCTCACCAGCTACTATAGTAATTTTATCCAGGGATACGCTAGGTATTCCTACGTCCTTACCTCTACCCTCCTCCGGAAGAACCCGCCGTGGTTTTGGACACCCCTGTGCGAGGACGCCTTTCGCGCCCTCAAGAAGGCGGTGACCTGTGCGAAGGGTTCTTCGCTTTCCCGATTTTGATCGTCCCTTTATCGTCACCACCGATGCGTCAGACTTTGCAGTAGGAGCTGTCATTTCTCAGGTGTTTCCCTCTCCTCCAGATTCACCTTACCCCCATGTCCCTCCTTTCCCCCCCCCTCCTGCTGACACTGCTTCTCGACTGACGCCTACCCTCCCACCACTTCCCTCCACTGACAGTCCTCTTGTTACTTACTCCCCGATCATCACGGAGGATGGGACTGTCGAGGCTCGTGCTGGGGATTGCCCGATCGCTTTCTACTCCTGTCATCTACTGCCTGCCGAGATAAACTACACTGCCGATGAACGTGAGGTTCTCGCAGTAGTTTATGCTACCCGGCATTGGCGTTATTATCTGCACGGGGCGCCCTTCACGGTGCGCACAGACAACTCAGTTGTCCAGGCTCTCCTCACGAAGCCTAAGCTTTCCCCTCGAGAGGCACGCTGGTGGCGTGATTTATCCGAGTTCAGTTTCACCACTCAGCCCATCAAGGGTGAAACGAACCGCATCACCGACGCCTTGTCCCGCCGTCCTGATCACAATCAGGAACCCATCCATCTTGCGGCCATCTCCATCACCACTGTTGATCAGTCAGTGATCGACGAGTATCGCACTCAGTACCGCCACTGCCCCGATTATCGCGTCATCCACGTGACACTGCGGAGTGGCAAGACCGTTCCTTCCTACTCCCTCGGGGAGAACGGCCTTGTGTACTGGCATGGCAGATCTGGTCAGCTAGAACCACGTATCTGCGTTCCCTCCACTAGATAGCTCCGCGTCCAGGCTGTAGCAGAGTTCCATGACCAGGCAGCTGTCGGTCAAATGGGTTTCCAGAAGACGTTGGCTCGTGTTTGCCGCCTATACGTCTGGCCGAAGTCCAAGGACTTTGTCAAAGCCTACATCCAGGAGTGTCCTACCTGCCAGGAGGTGAACAGTGCGAACCACCTTCCATATGGGTTACTTCAGCCCCTACCCATACCTGAGGGTCGTTGGCAGTCCATCTCGATGGATTTCATTGGTCCCCTCCGCCCACCCACTGAGCGCAGTCATGATGCTATCTTGGTCGTCATCGATCGCTTCACGAAGCGTGCACGTTTTGTCCCATGCCGCTATCGCATTAGCGCTCGTGAGGTCGCCGACATCGTCTTCGACCGAGTCGTGAGAGATCACGGCTTACCCCAGAGCATCATCTTCGATCGTGACCCACGCTTTACCAGCACATTCTGGCGACGCCTACATGAGGTGTACGGATCCCAGCTCTGCTTCTCATCGTCTTACCACCCTCAGATGGATGGTCAGACTGAGGTCACCAATAAAACTCTCGGTAACATCCTCCGAAAGTTTGTTAGGGATGACCAGCAGTGGGACTTACACTTAGCCCACGTGGAGATTGCGTACAACCACGTTGTTTCGCCAGCCACGGGGATGTGGTCATTCTATTGCGACATCGGCTACCACCCTCGCGTACCCGCAAATTTCCTACGACCATCGCGGTTGCGCCGAGACACTCGTTGCCCTACGCTTGACGACTGGATCGCCCACATGGCGGCGATTATGAAGCGCGCATACGAGAGTTTAGCCGACTTCCAGACTCGCATGGCCGCACGAGCGAACTGATCACGAATGGATCATCCATTCAAAGTCGGTGACGATGTGTTCGTCGACGCACGCCACTTACAGCTCGAAGCAGATACGCTTCGCAAGTTCAGGCGTCGTTTCTTCGGTCCATGCCGCATCCTTCAGGCTGTCGGTTCTGATACTGCCGCTAGTCCGGTCAGCTTCCGTGTGAAGCTACCTGATTACCTTCGACAGGCTCGCGTACACGATGTTTACCACGTCTCCTTGTTGCGTCCTTATCGCAGACCGTCCGAGCGCTTCGCCGGACGCCCTTATGAGCGTCCTCCACCTATCATGGTGGACGATCACGAGGAGTTCGTTGTTTCCGACATCGTATCACGCCGAGTTACCGACGATACCCCTCCACGCATCGAGTACCTTGTGCGTTGGAAGGGTTACCCTGATGAGGAGGCTACTTGGGAACCCCTCAAGCACTTGTAGCACGCCAGTATGTTGGTGCGTGCATATGATCGTGCTCGTCGTGCTGAGACATCTGCTTCTACTCAGCCGACTGACCCTCTTCCTTCTCCTTCGGCTGAGGAGATTGCTGAGGACGAGCCCACTCCCTCTGAGGCCGTTCCTCAGCCGCAGACAGTCGCCTCCGAGCGTCCACAGCGCACTCATCGTCGCCCTTCGCCTTATAATGACTGACACTCTTATCCTCTATCTTTCCCCACTGACTCACACCATCAGGTACTCCATCATCAGCTCTTCTTCAGGATGTCAGCGTTTTGCGGCTCTGCTTCGACATCGACTCGACTGCTACTTCATCGACGTCATCGACCACTTCGACGACTTCCGCTACTTTGGACGTGACTACTTCACGCCACCACCTTACCTTGTACATTCCCTTGCATCTGTCGCATGATGATTCTCACTTAGCTGGGTCTCTTTGAGTTGGGCTCTCCCTTGGTATCGCTTAGGCATTGGGACCGTAGCGTTATCTTGGCTTCCTTGTTCCTAGATCTAGCTCCCTCCTCCCCCAGTCGGTGAGTTGTGTGCATGTTTCCCTCACCCATTGTCCTCATCACCCTAGCACCGGCTATTGCATGCCTCCAGCTCGGCATAGCTCCACCCTGTTTCAGGCTCCCCTTTTCATGGTCGACCTTGCATGGTGTCACCCCTTTTGTCGAGCATTACCCGCCTTGATGGTCTATCTGTTAGGGTCATTGGTTTTGTTTCGCTACCACTCTCCCACCTTGAGCCTGATGATCTATCCCACCTTCATGTGTGACTGCCCTTAGGAGTTTCAATTCTTCGGCTGCATTCACCCCTCTGAGACCATCCCACTCTTAGTGGTTCAGCGACATGACATTGTCTTCTGACATATTGCTCTTTTCCTTTCAGCACTGAGGCCAATGCCTCCAGGACTTTAGGATTGTATCATACTACATTTCATTTTCTGCTGTTAGCTAGGTATTGTATACCAAACATTTGCTTTTCTTTTGACATTATGTAGCTTAGGATGCATCGCATGGACTCCGCATGGAGCTTGCTCCGCATCCTATATTTCTCAACTTTTTTTTATTGCAGAGTTTCGTTGCTTTTGCGGATAGCGTGTTTATGGCTCTTGCGATCCATTACAGGTTTGAGGATCGTGTAGCGGGCCTTCATCTGCCCTGGCAGCCAGGGCCTATTTGGCTATTTGCCCAGTTCGGCCTGTGGGACCAGGCCGTGGCCTGACCCCACAGGTCGTGTGCTGTTCTAGTCCTGCCCTACCACTGTCGGTACCAGGCCAGTCCAGTTCAGTCAGTCAGTCCGCTGGGGGTATACCCCAACACTGGTCTGTTTTTCGGCATTCTTCACTTTTGCAGATCTTGGAGTACGTGCGTGTTGAGTCTGCGTCGGAGCTGCGTTGTCCCTTCCAACTCCATCTCTGTCTCCTCCTTCGTCCACCCTTCGTCTCCATCCTGTCAGACCGCCATCCCGGCGGGTCCAGCACACCTGTGAAAGCGATACAGGGAGGGACGCAACTGGGTAGCCTTGGAAGAATACAGCTTCGCAAAGGATTGGGACCTGAGCAGAGGCGAAGACATGTGGCTGGTTCTCACAATCCCATCTTTCCAAAGGCGTAGGGTTAAGTCCGCATTCTGGCAAGGGGTCCTTCAGTCCTGGAGATCAGCACCGACAAGTGCCCTGAAGCCGCCCAACACTCAAGATGAGGTGCTAAGGCAACCCCTCTTCGAGAATCCAAGGGTCTGCAGACAGGACGGTGTCGGAGCGAACACCCTTACAAGGGTATTCGCTCATGAAATTGCACTCAGTACAGTGCCGACGCCGGTTACCATACCAGAGTGGTCGGAAGAGAGAAGGAGAATTTTTTTTTCGATATTATTAAAGGATGTTTAGCCAACCGCTAAGGACAGGGTGATCTGAGAGGATATTCCGCCACTAAGCCAAGCGACGGCCGGTACCGGCCTGAAATAACCTTGAGGAGCAGGCTTTGGGCCTGTTGCACCAAAAGAACCGGGCCTATACTCTACTTATAGCTGAACCACTCATATTTTAACCGAACTAGGAGCTAGCCCGGTAGGTATAGGCACAAATTACGAATGGACTGAACTATGGATCGAATTTGCCCGGCCTCGGGCTAGCTCCTTTTGAGAAGGAGCTCCACTGCATTTTTGCCTCACACAAAGTTTGGCAGAACTCGAACCCGTGACTTCAGGATTGGAATTAGGTACTGTTAGACCCCGTTGTGACAATTGTCACGACGGGGTGGTTAAAAGTAAGTTTTCGTTTTGTTTTTCTTTTATATTTTTTTTCTTCTTTTTTTCTTTTAGTTTATGTTTCGTTGTTTTACTAGATTTTCTTCTTTTTATTATTCCGAACCTCGTATTCACTTTTACGAATGCACCGCTGAAACCGGGATAGATTCGTCCGAATAACACATCCGGCCTATGACTCGAAAGACTTGGCCGCTAGGAGGTAAGGCGCGATGCAGAGGAGAAGGAAGAACAGGCTCAAACTAACAGCCCAGCGTGCGAAATCGGGCGAGAAGGGATGTAAGCACAAACACTTGCACGAAGACGCGGGCGCAAAAGCTTAGACAGCCAGCGTACAAAATCAGGCGAGAAGAGATGTAAGCGCAAGCATTCGCGAATGTGGAGGCAGACGCGGGACACGACGATTTACACTATCGAATGAAGGAAAGTGCGGGCATGAGCGGGTAAGAGAACGCGTTGGGAGAAGGGGGTGCATGGAAGTATAGGGAAAGAAGGGGGAGAAGGAGGGGGAGAAAAAGGAGAAGGAGAACTAGAAGGAGAAAGAGGAAGGGAGAGATCGCCTACCAGGTAGCGGGGGCTATCGATTGCAAAGGTAACGGTGGAGGCTACCACGAAAAAAGGCGGTCGCAACGACTACAACGAGGAAAAAGAGGGAAAAGGAGAAGAAGAAAAGGGGGAAACAAGGCAGGGAGTAGCAGAGTGACCGCACGAAAGGGAAGCAGCACAAAAGGGTGGACAAGGAAACGCGCAGAGAAGGAAAGGGGAAAGAGAGGCAGGTAAGGAAGAGAGTGAGGGAAGAAGACTGGGCGAAGGAGGAGAGAGTGATCGCGAGGGAAAGAAGGTTAGAAGAAGAAAAAAGAGAAGATGAAAGGAGAAAGGAGGAAGGAAAGGGGAAGAGAAGGTCGAACTTTACCTGCGGGAGCAGGGAGTATCTGACGGCAACAACAACAACGGCAGCACCGGGAGAGCAGAGGGAAGAGAGGTAAGTTGCCTACCTCGAAGCTCGCTCCCCGATATTATTAGCCACAAAAAACGTAATAAAAAAAATAAAAACTAATAAATGACTAAATAAATGAGTAAATAAAATAAAATAAAATAAAACGAATGAAACTACCCCTAGAATATGCTAGTATATATTCCTACACTACACGTATGTATGTGTGTGTGTGTGAGCTTGCGAAAGAGAGAGGAACGATAAGTCTCCAATCTTGGCCATCAGCTATGTCTTGGACCTACGGCGCCACACGGATCGATAGAACAAGCAGATCAAAAAGTGGCAGTGTATATTTCCTTGATTCTGCAAAATATTCATTCCGATTTTGCTCGTTCTATCTATGGAATGTGTGTGTGAGAGACGATCATGATTCGACTAGAGAGAGAGAGAGAGAGAGAGAGAGAGAGAGAGAGAGAGAGAGAGAGAGAGAGAGAGAGAGAGGGAGAAAAAGTGACTTACCTGGTAGGAGCACCTGAGCCATCCGCGATCAGAAGGAAAGAGGAAGTTGTCACCACTGTAAGAGGAGACATTGATTGCCGACCCCCGAACACAACGCACCCCTCCCCACTATTATATCGGACCGGAAAAATAGTATGTATATATTCATTAAAATTTTATTAATATATAAATTATTATTATTATTATTATTATTATTATTATTATTATTATTATTATGTATTATCATATAACGGTTCCAGCGATATAAGAAGGAGGAGTATGCGCCGGTCCCCTCTCTCCGTAATTATGTATTTATTTATAATTAGTGTTTTATTGTATCTGGCTGAATAATGGCCGGGTACAGAGAGGAGGTGAGCGTGGACCAATAACGAAGAGGGAATTACAGACAGCGGGAAGAAGAAGAAGAAGAAGAAGAAGAAGAAGAAGAAGAAAAAAAAAAAGGAGAAGAAAGAAAAAAAAAAAAGAATAAGAGGGGAGAAACAACTTACCTTCCCTCTCGCACACAGTGTTGGCGATGTCACAGATATGGATCGTCGGACCTTATGCGTGAGTTACGAGAGGCTCGTTGCACACGCTTTGGGTGGTTTCCGGTCTGCGAGAAGTGGGTGAGTCATTCTACGGTGGACGAACGGACATTTTGCGGAGTCGTGCGGGCCTCTGGTTGTCTCTCTCGGAAGGCTCTTATAAAAGCTCGTCGTTGCTGACAGCGATCGAGGCTGTCAAGGCTTTCTTATGCCGTGGTGTTGGGTTGTGGGTCGTTGCGTTCGTCCTCGCTAATCCCTTAAGTGTCGGGAAGGGTGGTTGCAGCTTCGGTGCGGTATTGTCTTCATGTCCACGCTCACAACGGCGCATTTCGTTAGTGTCGGGAAGTATCGAGGCTTGGTGAGGAGGCTTTTCGACCGAGTGGCGTCGTGGAGCAACGCACCGGCCAAAAGGTAAGTCTCATATCCCGCGGCCGACCTCGCACTAATCCCATCGATAGGATGACCACAATCGAATGAATCTAGCTGAGAGCGTGGAAGTATACACTGTCGCGTTGTTTGTTTGGTTACACATGTGTGTATGTATGTGAGAGTGCATATGTATGTATGTGTGTGTGTGTGTGTGTGTGAAAGAGATTGAGAGAGAGTCTTACCTGGGCGCACGCGCGTAACACTGATGAAACCGGCGAGTTGCTTGCCCGGGTTGAGAGGCCCGAGTAACCTTCTTAAGGTTCATCGTGATGGGGATAGATTGTTGTAATCGATGTTCTGGGCCGCACGCGTCCTACACTGATGAGCTCACTGGCAGACATACCTATATCGAAGCAGGAAAATAGCGAGTATATGTTCATTATATTATTATTATTATTTTATTATTACTGTTTATTTACGATCGTTCCTTCCCCCCCCTCTTCTTTTCTCCTGCAAACATAGCTGCCCCGGATTGCGGGCGGATCCATTGAGAGGAAGAACATTTGTGGGGGATCGAGATGAGTGAGCAAGGAGGCGAAGGAATCAAGGTAGAGGAAAGAGAAGGTCATGGAGGTGGTGAGGTCGAAAAAGAAGATGGAGAGGAGGGGCGAAATCGGATGAATCTCCCTCTACAACGTGGGAATATACACCGCCATTCGCACCCGTCCACTGTCGCGACTTCGCCAGGCTCGCCCACGGGATTTTCAAGTGTGTGTGTGTGTGTGTGTGTGTGTGTGTGTGTGTGTGCGTGTGTGTGTGTGTGTGTGTGTGTGTGT
>BFEA01000063.1:2900888-2954490 GCA_003427395.1 Chara braunii
TGTGTGTGTGTGTGTGTGTGTGTGTGTGTGTGTGTGTGTGTGTGTGAGACGCTGGTTGTCGACTCTGAATACAACACACCCCAGACGATAGTGCATCAGGTAGGAAGGATGACTCGTATACCTTTTTCTTTTAATCATTATTATTATTATTATTTTTATTTATTCTTGTTATTATTATTATTATTATTATTATTATTATTATTATTATTATTATTATTATTATTATTATTATTGTCAGATGCATGGTTATCCATGGGGACACGTGGCATCTGTGTGATGGGAGAGTGAGGTTGTGAGTGTACCGAGTGACTTACCCGGTACTGAGAGCGAGCGGCATTTGGCCGCCATATGCTCATACTTCAGAGAGTTGTTGTTGTCATCATTCGGCATTATAGCTATAGGCTAAGATAGGATCTGCCATTGTAGTCTGAGTGCTGATCACCGAGTAGGACTTCGGCATTGGTTCTGGAAGGATGATGGAGAGACTATACCAAGGTTGTCATTTGTGAGTTTTTGCTGTTATTTTATTTGGTGGGATTTGCATTACTTTTCAGATCTTGGTTTGAGGTCACTACTGTCTGGCCAACTATGAGTGATGCTGATGATGAATGAGGTTCGCTATTACTCACCTTTTCTGGCACAGACATACACAGGAAAGATCAGACAAGACACACGCACACACAGTATCAGACAGACAAACACACGAGGCAACCGGGGTTTGGCCGAGATCTGCCCGTACTTTCGAGGAGCTGCAGATGTTGCCAGCGACATTGTATAGGATATACAATCTGTAGTGTGATGAGTTGAGAGGCCGAATTTGCCAAAAGGGAAGGGTCCAATGTCTGAATCTGGACGAAGGCCTGGATGAAAGAGGCATAACGATGCAGCCTGAGCCTTAACTGTACTGCGCCTAGGGCACAACAACTGGGACCCAGACACACACTGAAGGCTAGCTGACCCCTCGCACGATTGGCATATAGGCAAGGCAGGCGAGGCACGAGGGATCCTTGGCCATTCTGAACAATGCTGGCACGCTGCTGCGCTGATTGGTGCTGCGCTGCGCTAGGCTGAGGGAGGCTGGCTTTGCGCTATAGCAGGAAGGGCGCAGTTGGGTACTGAGCCCTGGCAGCCATAGCCAGGCAGCAGACAGAGCGCTGTGGTAGGTGAGAGCGAAGGTGGTACTTCGGAAGGTGAAGGGCGCTGTGTGAGTAAAAGGGAAGCGTGAGGGAGGAGAGAGACGTACCTAGGTGAAGAGGAGGTCGGCATTGGTGTTGACATCATCACTCGCTGGTAGTCAAGTAGTCTGGTTGCTTCATGCTGTAGTCATAATGATAGGAAGTAGAAGTATATAGGGCGCCTGTTTTCCATTCACAAGTGAGAGCTACATTTGGATTACGCTAATTGATGTTGCCTATTTGGGCATGAACATTGGCTCATGAATCTTCTGTTTCGTTCTCTATTGGATGGTTATCTTGGCTCCGTTGTGCTATCTGCTTTTGCTTTATCTACATGAACTTCAGTGGGATCTGCAGTTTGGATTTTTTATCCTCGTCCACATTCATGACCCTTGCATTATTATTATTATTATCATTATTACTGTTATTATTATTATTATTATTATTGTTATTATTATTATTATTATCATTATTATTATTGTTACTTGTAGATAGACTCGAGACCTTTTCTTTCTTCAGATGCATGCAAACAGGTGGCACACCGAACTGTCAGTCAGCGCCTACTCTAAACTCGGAGAAAAGACGGTTCAGAAGTCGACTCGCTGTGACAATCTGTGGCACGACATCGCCCATACATCTCGCTAGCTACACGGAGTCCACCGCTGTTTGCATGCACACACACTTTCGACTCTGGAAATTCCGCTCACACCCACTTAGAGCCACACACAGGCTGAACTCTATCTTCTGGCAGGCCACTTCAACCTCGGGCATCTGCACACAACGTCACGCTGCGGCAGGACCTCCGCATGGCTTACGCAGGAAGTGGATCAATGGCTATCGGTAGGCGCTGCCTCTTGATTTATACTTCTGCTCGTCACTGGTCAACCTCATTTTCGGCCCGGGCACTGATACCCACAGTCCCATATGGTACTTACTTGACTGCACCTGGACTAACCGAGACTGTACCACTGACTGCATGAGGGTGTACCTCCGACAAAAACAGAGGCAGACAGAAATGAAAAAAGAGAACGAAGGGAGGTAAACAGACCAAAGGATAGATTAACAACCTAACTAACTGACGCAGGCAGCCAGACATGATCGACAAGAACAGACAGACGACCAATCACGCAAACGGGGAAGTAAGGGCACATGTTGGTCTCTAGGGTGCCTGTGACAACTATGTATTAAGGTTCGCAGTTGTGAGTGATTGCAAAGGACATACCTGGTGCCTGAGATGTTGACATTTGTCCGAAATTTGCAAGTGCCTCAAGAGAAGCTAGTGACGTCATCCGTGGCATCATAGACAATAGGTAGGATCTGCAATCTGCAGTTTGGGCGCAGGAGCGCCAGATCAGATATCAACATTGGATCTGTGTTGATGGCGAGGAGATTGTTCTGACGTTGTCAAATTTTGAACCTTGCTGTGTTCTTATTTGATGAAACCCGCAATGCAATTTTGCTTCTCGCAGCTATTGGGTCTCATATGCATCATGTTAGAATTCGCTATTGCCCATCTTCTCCACACAAGGTAGGCGTGAATATACAGTCGTACACACAGAAAATTGAGATTGAGAGAGAGAGAGAGAGAGAGAGAGAGAGAGAGAGAGAGAGAGAGAGAGAGAGAGAGAGAGAGAGAGAGAGAGAGAGAGAGAGAGAAGAGAAAAGAAGCGAAAGAAGGAAGACGGGAGACATAGTCAGANNNTTCCATTCACAAGTGAGAGCTACATTTGGATTACGCTAATTGATGTTGCCTATTTGGGCATGAACATTGGCTCATGAATCTTCTGTTTCGTTCTCAATCGCATCGTTATCTTGGCTCCGTTGTGCTATCTGCTTTTGCTTTGTCTGCATGAACTTCAGTGTGATCTGCAGTTTGGATTTTTTATCTTTGTCCACATTCATGACCCTTGCATTATTATTATTATTATCATTATTACTGTTATTATTATTATTATTATTGTTATTATTATTATTATTATCATTATTATTATTATTATTACTTGTAGATAGACTCGGGACCTTTTCTTTCTTCAGATGCATGCAAACAGGTGGCACACCGAACTGTCAACCAACGCCTACTCTAAACTCAGAGAAAACACGGTTCAGAAGTCGACTCACTGCGACAATCTGTGGCATGACAGCGCCCATACATCTCGCTGGCTACACGGAGTCCACCGCTGTTTGCACGCACACACACTTTCGACTCTGGAAGTTCCGCTCACACCCACTCAGAACCACACACAGGCTGAACTCTATCTTATGGCAGGCCACTTTAACCTCGGGCATCTGCAGACCACGTCACGCTGTGGCAGGACCTCCGCATGGCTTACGCAGGAAGTGGATCAATGGCTATTGGTAGGCGCTGCCTCTTGATTTATACTTCTGTTCGTCACTAATCTGCCTCATTTTCGGCTCAGGCACTGATACCAACAGTCCCATATGGTACTTACTTGACTGAACCTGGACTAACCGAGACTGTACCACTGACTGCATGAGGGTGTACCTCCGACAAAAACAGTGGCAGACAGATATGGACAAAGAGAACGAAGAGAGGTAAACAAACCAAAGGATAGATTAACAACCTGACTAACTGACGCAGGCAGCCAGACATGATCGACAAGAACAGACAGACGACCAATCAGGCAAACGGGGAAGTAAGGGCACAGGTTGGTCTCTGGGGTGTATGTGACAACTGTGTATTAAGGTTCGCAGTTGTGAGTGATTGCAAAGGACATACCTGGTGCCTGAGATGTCGACATTTGTCCGAAATTTGCAAGTGCCTCAAGAGAAGCTAGTGACGTCACCCGTGGCATCATAGATAATAGGTAGGATCTGCAATCTGCAGTTTGGGCGCAGGAGCGCCAGATCAGATATCAACATTGGATCTGTGTTGATGACGAGGAGATTGTTCTGACGTTGTCAAATTTTGAACCTTGCTGTGTTCTTATTTGATGAAACCCGCAATGCAATTCTGCTTCTCGCAGCTATTGGGTCTCATATGCATGATGTTAGAATTCGCTATTGCCCATCTTCTTCGCACAAGGTAGGCGTGAATATACAGTCGTACACACAGAAAATTGAGATTGAGAGAGAGAGAGAGAGAAAGAGAGAGAGAATGAAAATAGAAAAGAAGCGAAAGAAGGAAGACGGGAGACATAGTCAGACACAGTCAGACACAGTCGGGAACAATCTGACATGTAGTCTGGAACAACAAAAAATGGTCAGGCACACAGTCAGGCAACCAGACAAACAACGACGGACTGATACAGACATACACAGACAGTCGGGCAATAAACAGAGAGATCAGAAACAGGCAGGCGCATACGACAGACAAACCAAATAATCAGCTTGATAAATAAATAAGTAAGCACACTTAGGAAAAGACTAACTTGATAATTTGAGGCAAAGGCATTACCCGATATATGCTCGAATTTCATGCGTCTGCGGTGAGTATAGATTAGCTAGATAGGTTCTGCTATTTGTAGGCTGGACGTCACGTAGGAGTTCAATATGAGTTCCTTATTGATGATGAAGGGACACGTCCAGCACCATCTTCTATAAGCTTTTGCTGTGCTCTTATGTGGTGAGACTCGTGTGGCAAATTTTTGCATTTGGTTCGATGACACGACTATCTGTTTTCATGTGTATGATGTTGTTTGTCTTCCGATGATAACTGTTGATTATTATTATTATTATTATTATTATTATTATTATTATTATTATTATTATGATTATTATTATTATTATTATTATTATTATTATTATTATTACTATTATTAGTTCTACCTGCAATCAGACTTGCACCGGTTTGGCGACTAGCGCAGACTCAAAGCTCAAAGATATGACAACTTAGAACACAGTTTGAATAAGAGTTCACACCAGATGGTTATGGCGCACGAGCACCCAGTACTCTCAGTCCGTTACTATTTTCAACGCGGTGAACGCACGGCACTTTCAACCTACTACGATCACTGTCACCCACAGCAACTATGGCTGGGATGCCGAGCCTTCCGGTTGTCTATGGACTTGGCCCATCGACACGATAGCAGCGACGACTTGACCATATAGGACTGTAGAAGCTACGGCTCTGACCTTCTAAGGAATGTAGCAGCAAAAACACTGATGACTTTCAGGCCATAGCAACTACGACCTTGACCTTTCCGGACTATAGGAGATACGGCCATGACCAAAAGTCATATGGCCATAACCCAGGCTATTGACTCAACCCCTGCATAAAGCAGACAGACAACAGCGGTCTGAATGACGCCGTGACAGTCACGCTAGAGATGTGACAGTCACGCACGTAGTAACTTTGAAGCATTTTTTTTCTCTGGACAACTGTGGACCACCATTGCACGAATGTGGTAGCAGCGCCTCCGCTTGGCCCACGAAGGGATGGATAGATGATTGGGTGCTGCCACGTCATTTATACTTCAGTAGCCGTTGGTCTGACCTTTATCCATGACCATAGTGCACACAGTCCCACACAGTACATACACGAATGGACCAGGATAGACTGAAACGGGGTTGCAGAATTGACACGGGTAGGCTTCGACATTATAGCAGTTATGACTTTGACTTAACGGGACAGGCCTACGATGCAGGATTCAACAGTTACTTTGGCCTGCAAGTAGACAAAGCAGACAAACAAATGCAGATTGATGCAACACACGCACCGACACAGGTTGACACTATTACTAGTGATTTACTCAGATGACACTGTGACTCTTGATCACCCAATTTTGACGTTGTGACAGCCGATCACACACAAACTGATGTTGTGGCACCCAGACACACATACAAACAAATTTCGTGACCCAAATAGGACACACAACTATGATATAGAGGGGAAGAGAAAGCAATACTTACATACAGAAAATGAGACAAGATGTGTACATGGTGCTCGAGGTAAACAACATTTGGCTGAGAGCTGCTCATGCTTTGGGGTGTTGTTGACATCACAAGTAGCATAGTAGATTAGACTGGTTAGGATTTGCCTTCCGTAAGTCTGGGAGCTGAGCACCTGATGGCAGTTCAATATTGGTTCTTCGATTGATGATGTTGGGAATGTTCCGACATTTTGCTTATAAGCTTTGATGCGCTCTCACTTAATGGAACTCGTGATTGGTTCAAGGTCATAAGTATATAATTGCAAGCGTATGATGTTGTTTTACTTCCGAAGTTAGTTATGATTCATTTTTTCAACATTTTGTTTGAGTTTGGTTGTTTCTTTTATTATTATTATTATTACTATTATTATTATTATTATTGTTGTTATTATTGGATGTTGTCTCATTATTGAAATATCAATAAGGAAAGCAGGGGTTAGAGAAGGGAAATAATATGGGGCGACGGAGAGGAGAGGAACATTGTCAATATGTGATGGTACCTGCCTCCTCCATCCTCCTCCAATACTTTTTTTTCTCCTGATTGTTCATCTCATGTGCTTGTGTCTAGAGATATATTCCTACAAAAGGACCAAACGACCCATTGCAGGTGTAATACGAGACCGACAAAACAGGACGATTGTGGGAGCTCTGCCGGAGTTCAGGAGGAACTCTAGAGGCAAGGAACTGTAAGGTACGCGTCATCGATTCCTTCCCCATATCCCTTACAAACTATACCCCTTCTAGCAAAATATATGCGTATTTATATCATATGTTGTTTATAGGTTTCTTCAAAACTAATTATATCAATTAAGAAAAGTATTATATGATTGGAATGAGAACCTTGCCTGAGGAAAGGAGGGAACCTAGGAAAGAACCGAGAAGGAAACTTAGCCTGCTTGGTTTTGAGACAACAAAGGCAGTTTGATGGAGGCCCCCGTTGGGATCGTCACGCTGTCTAGAATGACTAAAAGGGTACTTGCCGTGCAAGCTACCCAGCCTAACTATTTAGCCCTGGACTTCAACATTAAGGATGGGAAGATGCCGTGTGTTTTCCCTGATAACTCAAACAGTTAAATCCAAGATTAATCCGGTACTCCCATGAAGTACACGTTTTCAACTGATTTAACCAAGGCAAGACCTAATCCGATACTTCCGTGGAATACACCGTTTTCAAATAACTGACAAAAGCAGAGGTAATAGGAGTCTCCCTTGGAGTTCTCCTATCGAAAGATTGGATTAGACTTAAGGAGGGAATTAAGTACTCCCGGGTGAGTACACGAACTCCTGAGTCTAGGATGATCTGTGTTGCCGTCCGTATAAGTCAACATGCATTTGCCCAATTTAATAAATGGACTCACAGGGCAACTATAAATAATCTTGATCCCTTATGTATCGGACAGATATTAGATGGCTCCCGGAAGGGTCATCTTAATATTTTGTTTGATCTGGGGGTCAATTAATAAACTACAAATAATCTCTTTATCCCCTATACATCGAACAGATATTAGATGGCTCCCGGGAGGGTTATCTTAATATTTTGTTTGATCTAGGGGTCAACTAACAAGAAATCTTCATCCCCTATACATCGAACAGATATTAGGTGACTTCCGGGAAGTTCCGGGAAGGTCATCTTAATATTCGGTTTGATTTAGGGGATCAATTAACAATTACAAACAATCTTGATTCCCTATACATCAAACAAATGTTAGATGGCTCCCGGGAGGATCATCTTAATATTCTGTTTGATTTAGGGGTCAATTAACAACTATAAATATTTTTTATCCTCTACACATCAAACAGATATTAGGTGGCTCCCGGGAGGGTCATCTTAATATTTTGTTTGATCTGGGGATCAATTGACAATTACAAACAATTTGGTTCCCTACACATCAAACAAATATTAGGTGGCTCCCGGGAGGGTCATCTTAATATTTTTCTAGGGACCAATTACCAGGAAGAGAATTGAGTAACCCTACTACTTGTTCGGCATTGCATGATTACCAATGACCTGATTAGTTAACATTGGATCCGGATATAGGAGGCTCTCATAGAGTCATTCTATATAAACTCCTTGGCTACACCCTAACGTACCAAGTATGGCACTTCGAATCATCAAAAAACCACTGACTTAATCTCAAGTTCGTCCGACTCTAAGTTAATAGTAAGGTGACTCCCGTTGGATCATCCTATTACGCTTATGAAAGGTAGACTGAGCTCCGATCCAGGAGTAGGAGGAGGCTTCCGGGAAGGTCGCCCATTACTTGCTTGAACTTCTGTATTGACATCTGGATCTAAAAGGGGTTTATCAAAAACTAAATACTCACATATGGATTATCCAGTCACTCGCGCATGATTGCMTGAATTGTTTGATCGCATGAGGAATRCTTGAGCTATGAAGGGTGRTTGATTGCTTYCGTARGAGCAATTCGACTACTCGTTTGACTAACCGTTTGATTTGGAATTGATCRAGTAGTGGATGATTCCCRGGTGAGTYAACCCACTACTTGCGTATGTCAGGACAAGAAGAAGAGAAAAGGAAAAAAGGGAGTGTTCCATCGGGGGCGACTCCAAAAGTCCATAAAAAGAGTAGAGAAGAAGACGAATACCGCAGGGACAGAAGAGCTAGAAAATGAGAAACTTTGCATAGCCTCAGTTGTTAATAAACTCCTAAGGAGGAGTTCTCAATACCATAAGTATGATCTCAGCTAGACTACCACATAAGCACCAGAGAGTGTGCTTATCCGCGCGAGAGAGAATGCAAGGACTGAGAGAAAATGGAATATGAGTTTCCTTGAGACAACCTAGGACATAGGCAAGGGACTCCATGAACAAAGGGAGAAGTGACAGATGACTTAGGGTAGATAGAAGTTAGAAATTCGACTTTGGGATGTTTGATCTCAAAGCTTAAAGATTAGATCTAAGGGTTTGACCCTTTGATATCAATCTGTGGGAACTCGAATGAGAATGTTGAATCCTTGTTGACCTGTGTGTACAGGTCTTTGCTTTGGTCTACTTCAATTAAATGAGAAGTCTTACATAAAGGACTTAATTTTCTGTTATCATTCGATAACAGGTCGGTCATTGCCGATTCAACTTTTCCCCCCCTTTGACTTTATACCCACATCTAAAGTCGAACCCTGTGATCAGTAAAACTGTCATCTGTGGTCATTGCTTAAATGATCCTAGTCACTCTCAATGGTCCTTTGAAGAAATGTGAGGGGGCTGGGCTTATGTCTTAGGAAAAGATAGAGCTATATTATATGGTTTGGGAAGTGAGGGACATAGTCTAAGGAGTGGATTGATGGTTGACTCCGCTAGTGCATGGCATGTGGATTGTCTTTGCGTTATCATGTGCAGGTCTGTTTTGTTCGTGGGTTTTGGACTGAATCTGGGCTTGACATCGTGAAGAGTCCTGGGCACACAGCACTTGTGACAGTGGAAAGGGTTCCCGACGGTAATACTTTCATACTCATTATGGTCTTATATAAATCCTGTGTTATTCGTTAACAGTTGTGACATAATCTGTTCAGTAGGATAGATAGTCTTAGCAACTGGGAAAGTCGGACAGGTTCGATCATCAGAAAATTAAAGCATAGAGCGGAAATAGACTACCATTAAAAATTTCGACCTTAAATACGTAGCGGGTCAGTTCTTGGTGTCTTACTGCGCGTACCCCATTTCATGCTACAGCGATCGAGCAAACGCCCTCGGCCGACCTACCTCTGCTCAGGCATGTAAAAGCCTTCGTACGTGGGTCGGTAGCTCAGCAGGGATACACCTACCTGAGGGTGGTGACAGCCCCTCGGGTAGAGGTAAGTTGTACCTTGCGACGTCTCGACATGTCGCAGGGCGTCGTGAGAGGTATAGCACGCGCGCACGGTTGAAGTGGTGACGAGTTGTTCTACGGAAAATAAATCCCGCGTGACACGACCGTGAGGTTCTGCGCTCCCAGGAGGGGTGCAGAACCGCCGCGAGCGACCGGTGGCGCCGTTGCCGGGGATCTCGCTTTCCAGCCGAGGTCCTTAGTGAACGAACTCGGGTGTGGTAAGTCGATGAACTAGGCAAAACGACAAAGATAAAAAGTTAGTCGATAAGATAGTAGTATTGGTGAGTATCGACGAGGACAAAAGGGTTATTTTTAAGTTTGGAGATAAAACTCTGAGAAAAAGTCGAAGTTATCAAGTGTAGATCGCATAGCCCAAAGGATTGTGATAAGTAAACGATATCCGTATCTTTAAATATGGCTCGTAAGGGTAATGGGACTGACACCGGAAGAGGAAGAGGTGGAAGGCTAGGAAAGGCTGTCGATAAAGCCATAGACTTGACCAAGGAACGAGGTGACTGGGAGGAAGAGCATGATGAAGGACTAGAAGAAAAGGAGGAAGGGTTAAGGGCGCGTAAATATCAGGAAGAGTGGCGTGAATGTACTTCCTCGCCAGGAAAAATGACTTACTATGCTTATAAGTATGAGAGGCGTTATGGTGCGTCTTCACCTCGTTTTGAGTCACCTAGCCGGCCCCGATTTGGACCTCACACACCACCATCTTCGGCTCCAGAAAGGCAGTTGACAATCCTTTCTCAGCCGCGCTTATCGACACCACAACCTGCGCCGCATGTTGCGGATCCTCCTATTGTTTCCCAACCTGCAACATATGATAGAAGGTTGTGTATTTCGCTTTTGTTATTTCTGACATGTCAAATAGAAATTTGTGGACTAGTGTCCTACTTGTTATATAAAAGGATTATATAAGGATTAGGGATTGAAATAGTACAACAAATAAAGGAAGGCTAGTTAGATAAAGAGAAACTAAGTGTTGGACTATAGGCCACGTCTACGGAAAAGAAATGATCAATGCTCTAACATCTCCAAAACAGGTGAAGAATGGTTTAATAATAGGCATGTCAAAGCGGCAAGGAGTCAATAAGAAAATATGGGTTTGATCAAGACAAGGGGAGTGATCAGCTTATTCTCACAGGCTAACTCTCAAGGCTAGGCAAGCTAAGATTGTCCGTTGGAATAAGGCAATAAATCTCATTTTTCAACACTTTTAGAACTAAGGAGAGATCAGTATAGGTTAGATTGCAGTGAGAGAGTACTAGATAGTAAACTAAAAATAAGGTTCTTTCTTTTGCGTATTGTGAAAACAGGGTACCAAATGGCTCCGGAAATGTGGTTCACTGTTGAGTTCTATCCGATTAACTTACCCCAGCAAAAAGGCGAAGGAATAGAAATGACACTACCCCAAAGGAAGTGGGAAGAGGGCGAAGATATGGACACATGGTGTGAAATTTCGATAGGGCCAGAAGCCTTTATATGGGTTGAAAATGGAAAGACTACAGAAGGAAGATGTGCGATAATAAGAGTGACCCTCTACCTATCTGCACTTCTTTGGAAGACGATTTCAATTGACCTCGCGATAGGAAAAAGTCGTTCTCTTTTCAAATATATTCTGACTGCTGGATCAGTACTCGAAGCATTTTCTCGAAAAGTGAATAGGGGAGGAGAAGGAATGATCTTGCAATCAATTGAAGCAAAGTGAACAGAAGATTTCGTCTATCCGACTATAAATGTAAAAACAACTCTTCCTAAAGTCATAATCGACGAAGCCTTCTCAGGAGTGGAGAATGTAGAGCGGGCCGTACTCGCGGCACGATCGGTACCAAAAAGGGGCTTTGAGTTAAAATCGCCTGATATCATGTACTGTCTATACTTGAAAATGAGTCCGAAACTAACAAAAATGGATTTATATGATGTCTTATGCATTGTGAATGCATATTTGCAGAGTTATTGGCTGGACGATCGTATGACATATTGAAAGAAGCTCTGTAAGGAAGTCTGTATTGAAACTTTTATAGATGATATTCCTTCTCTTTTTGGCATGGTCAGGGGATTTTGGTACGGAGATTGGGGGTCCTCGGACGGACTGGACAATTGAGAGAAATGAGCAAAATCCAGAAACATGAGATGTGTCAAGGAACGTTTTGGGTATCAAAAGGGGAACCTAAGGTCTAAGAAAGAAAGCATGTAACGACAGGGACCATGGAAGAAGACCACTGCCTCCGATGGTATTCCGGGATTTGTGTTACCCTGACTTTCTTCTCATATCAAAGGGGTATCTAATATGGGTGCGAGGCCTTATGAGTTGGTAATTGGGTTTGGATAAGATTTTGAGAAAGAGTGATGGTAAGTATAACAATAAGCATTAAGGATCATTGCCTGAATGAGGAGGATGTTAATTAATAGGAAGTTTATATACAATCGTATAAGGAAGCGGACAATTTAGATAGGAGGGAATAAATTGTCAATCTCACACTTAGATGCACTGATTTTCTTTCTTCTAACAGGGTACCAAGAAAACAGCCAAGATGTCATATGCCGTTCAGAAGTTCGAAATTGAATTGTATGTTCGCACACCTCAGGGACTGAAGATGTCATTACCCCTGGGATGGACTGAAAGGGAAGAAGAAATTACTTCTTGGTATGGCGTCTCTATTAGTCCGAAGGCATTTGTATGGATCGAGACTGGACATACCTTAGATCGGGAGAGTGTGATAGTACGAGCCACCTTGTATCTTTCAGCACATCTATGGAGGATGCATGGTATAGATCTAGCACTGGGAGACATTCAACCCATATGTCAGTACGTCCAAATGACAGAGGTCATTTTAAACGAGAAAGTTCGAGAAACAAGTTGGGGAGAACTTCGACCCATTATATCTACAACAAATACAAAATGGGCATCAGATTTCTCCTATCCCATCGAGTACGTCCAAGCAGATCTCTCAGACTTCATCGTTGATGAAGCTTTCAAAGGGCAAGCCAATGTTGAGCGAGCGGCGTTGGCCGTCTTGGTCATTCCGCAGACCGGATATGCTATCTCTACGCCCCAGGCTCTCTATCGTTTATATCTCGAAATGGGATCTGGATTGACAGATAGAGAGCTTGAGGAGATACAGTCCATAGTTGAGGTTTATGTCCGGGTAGATTTTACAGAGCCTAGACAGACCTTCTGGAAGAAACTCAAGGCTGAAATGAAGATTAAAATACGCATCGACGGTCTCCCCATAATGTTTGGAATGATGTACAAGCGATGCAGAGGAAGTACAAATTGGGAGATGTGTTGCTAACCATAGACGAACTTCACGACGTTAGCCGAAGTGACTTTACTACAATAGGGGCCTTTGCAACGACTTTTGAAAAGATGGTTGCGAGAGTTCCAAGGCTTTCCGAAGAAATGCAGTGTGTAATCTTCCTCGGAAAATTCTCCGGATATGAAACAATGAAACTGGCCCGAGGTGGAGCCCCAGGGAAGAAGACATCATGGGAAACAATAAAGAGGAACCTGACATCCAAGGATCCGGATCAGGTATTCCACCATCAAGTGAAGATGAAAAGGAAGAAGAGAAAGGAAGTAAGAGTCATCCAATGAGCTAACTCGGCCTTAGGAGGAATATTAAGCAGTATGACAACTCAGCTGAAAGAATTGAAAGATAAAGTTGACTCAGGATCTGTAATGGTGGTGGGTCAGGCAGCAAGTAAGAGGAAGTATGGAGAAGGAGAAGAAAATAAAGAAGGAGGGAAAAAGTCTGAGACAAAAACCCGACCAAAGAAAAAACAGAGGCAAAATCGCAATCAAGCAACGGGAGGACAGGGAACTGGCAGAGGACAGACTGGTCGTGGAAAACAAAACCAAGGATCTCTAAAGGGGCCTTGGCCGGTTGCGGCACCAGTAGGAGCTTGGCAAGAGTACTTCCCTGAGAATCAATGGTCAGGGTATGAACCAAGTATGCCTCACATGCAGGAAGCAGGGCCTTTACAGGGTCAAGGTGGAGGTCAACCTCAGCACGCATCGCCAGAAAACCAAGGGCAGCAGCAGTTTCAGGGGCAAGGACACGGACAAGGACAAGGTAGAAATATGAACGGGGGAAGAGGAAATGGCCAGGGAGGCCGAGGATACGGAGGAAGAGGAAATGAGGGACAAGGAGGAAGCTGGGGCAATCAAAGAACCCCTCAACAAGGAAATTATAACCAAATGAACTTCAACCAAATCGGCCAAGGTTTCAATCAAGGTTATAACCATAATAATGGTAGGGGTTTTGACAGAAGTGATGGGCAGTGAAACGGTCAGGGATTTGGAAGAGGATGGATAGATTACAGTGAGTGTACATGTACCCACTGTACAATCAGAGGACACACTGTAAAAATATGTCATGTCAGGAGAATGGATGAAGATGATGGATTAATTACGTCAAGCATAGATGGAGATGTGTTCGACAAGACAGGAAGGCTGATAGACCCAAACATTCCAGGAGACACTAGAAAGGAAGCACTCAGAGTTGCGGGACTTGGACCCAATGGGTCAGCCATGTTTCGCATATGGCAGGAGAAAGAGGACCCATTTGTTTGGGTAGAGGAGATTGATGAGTTGAGTAATCAGCTAGGAAAAGGAATGAGAATAAGTGAGGAAAAAAAAAATGTCCCGCTGATTGAGATTGAGCCAGAAGAAGACAATGAGGTAAAAGAGTCATCAAAGGAAGTCATGGGAAGGATGGAAGACCTGGTGGATAAAATGAGAAGGTTAAACACAAGAATGACAGACATCTGTAGAGAAGTTAAAGACTTGGAAATGAACATTCCGCATCTATTCACCATGGGACAGGAAAAAGAAGCTTCCGAGCCAAGAGCACACAATGTCAGAGCCGTGAGGGCGACTCAGGCCCAACAGGCTTTCGCCATGAGTCAAGGAAGAGAAGGTTCCGAGTCAAGGGCATCCAACGTCAGAGCAGTGCGAGCAACTCTGGCCGCTGGATCAGACGCAGCTTACCAGGCACTAAGGAATTATACTCCCCATACCGCACGAAAACCTAAGAGGGGTAATACGTCCAAGGAACCGGCTCAGGCTCCTTTGTCACCTCAGGCAGAAGCCTCGATCGATGTAGGAGAAGATGAGGAGAATCAAGATGAGGTGCTTAGAGGAGAAGAGAACAAACGCGCAGAGCAGAGATCCAAAAAGTGTAAGACTAATGATGGAAAGGAGAAGGTTGGGGAGAAGTCGAAGAAGAAGTGGAGGTACCTAACCTCAATTGAAGAAGGTGTGGACCTGGAGAATTTAGTAAACAAACTTCTCGAGGGACACAATGAGTTGCTAAACCTGAAAGAGATTTTGGCAACAGCGCCAAAACTCAGAAAGTTGGTCAAGGCTAAGCTGGCAAGGAAAAGAGTGGCAACAGTTAAACTCGGAGACTTGATCTCCAAAGAAGCCAACTGGACGATTGCTGGCAGCAAAATGGACTGGAAGTCAGTAGGAACAGGGTCCATTGATGTTAACATCAGGGGAAAGGATTGTCCGGGAATTGTGGATACAGGAGCAGAGATGAACATCATGAACTCGAAAACAATTGAAAAGTTAGGACTGAAAATTGACAAGAGAGACTGTGGATACCAAATGAGGCAAGTGGAAAGTCAGGATATACTGGCATAGCATCAAATGTGATGGTGGAAGTTGGGCCAGTAAAGGTTCGTTCTTGTTTTTATATCATGCCCAACTTGGATCTTCCTATATTCCTAGGAAGGTCTTTTTTATCGCGCTTGGAGGCTCTCATCATGAACAAGCATGATGGGACCATGTTTGTGATTCTATGTGACCCAGCGTGCGGGAACTTTGAGGTCATCACCTGTAAGAATACAGGTCCTCATAGCTCAAAGAACCGCCTCAATGCGGGATCATATACCTTTGAGGAGTCAGAGGAAAGAAGGAAAGAGTTGGAATGGGGGTCTGATGAGGAAGATGAAGGAGAGGAGAATGAAGGCTTAACTTTAAGCTTGGCAAACATTGACCAAGCTATGTATATGGTCTCCTCTTATGACATGGCGGAACCAGAAGCAATCAAAGCTTTGACAGACAAGCTATATGATTACCCTGAAGGAGGAAAGTTGGAACTGGTTTACAAGCCGTCATCCACACAAGAAGCAAGAATGCAGGGGCCGTATGCTCAAGTAAGCGGCCAGCATTTTTTAGGGGTGGGCTCAAGCAAGGAAGCAAAAGGAGGTACAAGACAGTAGATAAGAAGAGTCACCCAGTTCCAGTTCTAGTAACACACGAAGAGGGTGTGTACTACGAACAAGAAAGGGAACTGATAAGGCAGATGAAAGAGAGATGGGATGAGGAGAGTTGCAGAATCAACGAAGAGAAAAAGGGGGATTTGATTATTGGGGAATCGGGTTTTCTGACAGAGCAGGAGAAGGCGCTGGTAGTAGGGTTGATGGAGGAAAAGCATCGCGACTATGCCTTCAATGATGATCAGATGGGGAGGTTAGATGTGGATAGGGTAGGAATGATCCGAATCCACACAGCCCCTCACCAACCATGGAATGTCAGAGGAGCCAGATACCCAAACCCTGATGATCAAAGAAGAGTAGTGGAGTATCTGGATGGGAAGATTGGATCGCATGTGGTAGGGTACTCTAGCGGACCATACGCATCACCATGGTTCTATTTTATTAAGTCAAACGGAGTACTTAGATGGGTGCAGGATTTGCAGAAATTTAACGTTGTAACAGTTAGGGATGCTGGTGGACTTCCTAACGCAGATCAACTCTCTGAGGCATGTGCATGAAGGACTATTATTTCGCTCATAGATCTGTATTCTGGTTACGACCAGTTTCCATTCTATCCGGCTGATAGGCCAATCACTGCGATGCACACTCCCAGAGGGTTGATTCATATAAACGTGGCACCCCAGGGATAGACAAACGCAGTAGCCATGGTGCAGAGGAGCATGGTAAGAGTCATGCAACCGATCATCCCGCAGATTACTGAGCCCTATATTGATGACCTTGCGGTAAAAGGATCAATGAAGAAAGATGAGCAAGAGGTTGCACCTGGCACAAGAAAGTTTGTCTGGGATCATGTCAACGATCTCAGAAAAGTACTTGACTTATTACAAGAGTACAACCTCACGGCCAGTGGAGCAAAATCCAAGCACTGCATGAAGGAAGCCACCATTTTTGGTTTCTTGTGCAATGAACGAGGACGCCGTCCAGACACCAAGAAAACAAATAAGATCCTTGAATGACCTACGCCATTCAGAAATGTCAGTGAAGTGAGATGTTTTCTTGGAACGTGTGGGTTCTGGAGAGGGTTCATTGAAAGGTTTGCCGCTAAGACAGAACATATGAGGAAGTTGGTAAGGAAGAATCAAGAATGGAAATGGGGAGAGAAGCAGGAACAGGTGTTAAAGGACTTGAAGAAGGAATTTGAGGAAGGGGGTCTTGTGCTGGGTGTTCCAGACTATGATGTCATTATTGAACGACCCTTCATCGTAGAAACCGATGTTGGACCAACAGCCCTGGGAGGAGTTCTGATACAGGCTGATTCTGAAGGAAAGGAAAGACCATTGCGATTTGAGAGTCGAACCCTCAACACTACTGAAAGGAACTACTCTCAATTCAAAAAAGAGGCCTTGGCAGTGTTGCACTGCTTGCGCATCTTCAGGCATTACCTCTACGGGAGGAGGTTTGTTTTGAGGATAGATTCAACGACGCTTATGTATTCTCTCAAGAACTTCACGCGTACGGATCCCACGATCGCCAGATGACTCACGTACATCTGGATGTTCGACTTTCAGCTAGAACATATCCCAGGAAGTAAGAACAGGGCCGATGGTTTGAGCAGGATAGAATTGGAAAAACCTGGAGAGTCCAAAGAAGAAGCACCACCGGTACATGGATTTTTGGACGAAGACGATATGCAGCTCCATGTGAAATCATGGGAGCTAAGTATTAACGATAAGGAGGCCAGGAGAGGAAAACCCATGTGGTTTGCGCCAGCAACCTTCGTGAAAATCGAAGGGTTAGTATTGAAACCTTTCGTTGAGGACGACTCATGGGGAGAAAGGAACGGAGAATGGATGGTTGAACTAGCCTTGGCAGAAACTTACCATCTGACAGACGATCCGATAACAATTGAGGCTGGAGTGAGACAAGCTGATCAGCACTTGCTGACAATGGGGAGAGTACATTACCTTGTTAACTCTCTCCTACAGGTCCAGGAAGAGGATGGCGAGGAAGTGGTAAAGCCAGATGAGATAGTACTAGAAGATGACTACGAGTTCAGTGAGGAATTGGAGGGAGAAGAGTTTGAGCAAGGTGAAATCTCGGAAGATTTTCGAGAAAAGGAGTATGACGGGTTCCACTTGGAGATGGGACTTCTTCTCTCAGGGGACAAGAGAGAAAGAGCGGTCAGTAAAAAGACCCTCCACATGAGAGATCACTATATAGTACGAGGAGGACACCTTTTTTTCAGAGATAAACGTGGGCCTCCTACGAGGGTCATTTGTGGCAGAAATCGTCAAATTGACGTCATAGCAGCCCTCCATGATGGGCCGGTAAGTGGTCACAGAGGCTTCGCCGCCACAGTCAAGAAGATATCTGAGTTGTACTTCTGGGAAGGAATGTATGGGATGATCCGAACTTACTGCGAATCTTGTGTACCATGCCAAATCAGATTACCAATCAGGAACAAAGAACATTTACATCCAAGGTACATTAAAGATGTAGGGACAGTGATTCACATGGATCTTTTGGCAATGTCGCAAGTGATTGGGGGATAATTATATCTTTGATGCTTGGGATAACCTTATGGGGTTTGTTGATGGGAAAGTCATTCGAACCAAGACTGGGGCAGTTTTGGATGAATGTATCAAAGAATATTACCTCCGATAATTCACAATGGACAGAGAATCTGAGTTTACATGCGGGGAGGTAAAATAACTTTTCGATGATCTCGGGGTCATTGCTAGATACACGACCAGGGCACACCCTCAGACGAATGCACCAGTAGAGAGAGAGAATAACATCATCACTAATCTGCTGGCTAAGTGGACTGCTGGGAAGCCTAACTTATGGCATAAGTTCTTACAGACGGTGTTTTTTATGGAAAACATCACTGTCAAGAAGACCACAGGATATGCTCCTGCGACTTTGTGGTATGGAAGACATGCCACCTTTCCAATAGAGAGCTTTCTAAAGACTTGGCAAAAGCAAGATCTGAAAAATGACCTATCCCTAGAGGAAGTACTGGATATCCGAGCAAGGCAAATCAGCATAACGGAAGATATAATCCTATAAGCGGCAGACAGAGTGGCAGATAGTCGAGGGTAGAACAAGGAGAAATGGGATAAGCTCTCACGTGTAAGAGAAAAGTCATTGAAAATTGGAGACGTAGTGCTACTTTACGACTCGTCTCTGGAAAAACAATGCTCAAGAAAGTTGGACGAGAGGTGGCTGGGACCCTACAAGGTCAGGCGTCAAGGAAATTATGGAGCCTACGAGCTGAAAGAAATGGATGAGACGCCAAGGAATGAATTGATCTCTGGGTCCAGGCTGAAGAAATTCAAGCTAAGACCGAAGATGAGTTTATTCAAAAAGTTGTTATCGTGTGAAGATTTTTTTGTATAAAAAAATATATATATATATTTTTTCTTGCAAAATATTCTATTGTTAACCATCGGCTGACTCATCGTTCTACCTGTCCCTCCAAATCTCTTTTCTTCTGTGTGCAGGCTTGACCCTAAGGGAGCAGTTGCCATGTCACAGAAGGGAGGGATTGTGGGTCATACCAGGTCTATTCCTGGAGAGAGAGAACGATTGAGGCATCCAATGGTAACAAAAGACTCTGCGGGAATGCCGGTTTACAAGAAAGGGGATAACATGAGACAGTTTTTGAGGGAATATGAAAATCACGCTTTCATCAGAGAGTGAGATATGCCCACCATGATGAAAAATGTGGCTGGAGTGGGAGAATGCAGGAAGGCGATGGAGGAAATGACCATGAGAATTTTTGGATGGCAGAGCTTCAAAATAGCTATGTGGGCCAAGCATGCAGATTTGAGAAGAGATGAAATAGAAGATAACATCACTTTCGACGGAACAAATTTGACGGATTTCGAGGATAGCATCGGTCTCTGTGCAGAAAGGAACAGATGGGATGATAAGGAAAAATTGGAGCAGGCCGCGATCAGGGTAACACCCAGGGAACGCGAGACTGTCAGAAAGATCAGAGAAGGGTCAGATATCTGAGGTGGCTTTCTTGTTGAGATGAGAAAGGCCTATCCTCTGAGCGTACAGAGGCAGAAGAAGAGGCACTTGTTCCAGGAGCAAGTGGTGTGGATTGGAAGAAGGAAAGAAGGGTTGGAAAGGGCACAACGAAAAATAGGAATGAGGCACCCCCTCGACAGGGAGAGGGAAAAATTGTCCGTAACATGGAGAGACCTGAGGTGCAGGGGAAGGAAAGGCGTATAGCCAGGAAGGAAGAAGGACGGGACAAATCTCCCGAAGAAAAGGAAGAGGAAGGAGAAGAAAAGAAAAAGGAGAAGATAAAGGGAAAGATGAAGGAGGTTGGATCATCAGTGAGTGCAGAAGCAACATCCTCCATGAAGTCTCTCAAAGACCATGGGACGAGGACGTTAACTGAGGAAGAAAGGCAGAGAAAGGAGGACAATAACAGGGAGTGGAGGAACCACGCTGTGATTCACCTAAGGGAAAATAAGCCGCCCATGAATGCTCCCTGGAAAGTGAGGATGGAAGATATAGTTTTGTATGAGGCTGTGGCCAACTCCAAACTAGCCTCAAATGTGGACAGGCTAATTAAGCTCAATAAGATAATCAGAGAGGATTGTGAATGGCTTCTTGAAGAAGAAGCTGATGTGGTCGAAAAGTTGGGGAAAGTGGAAGAAGGAAGGAGAAGGGAAGAAAGGGAAAAAAATTTGAAATCTTCGATGCAAGAACTTCATGACAGGGTAAAGGAAAAGGAGGAGCTGCTCACGCAGGGAGTAGCCAGCCAAATCCCTGAAATCCTGAAAGAAATTCTGAGGCTAAGGGCGAGAAAATAAAAGAGGGATTCACAACTGACTGAGTTGGGGAAGGAAGTGGAGAATTTGAAGGGCGAAGTGGAGAAGAAAAAAATTGAGCATAAGAAGCTGGAGTTAAAGGTGGAAGCCCTAAAAATCGCTCATGATACTAAGAGTCAGGAAATGGAAACAGAAAGGGAGAAGCTGGAGAAGGAAGTGGAAGGGCTGAAAGTAAAAGTCAGGGAGCAAAATAAGGCGATTGAGTCTGAAAGGAAAGAGAAGAAGGAAGAGAGTGAAGAGTGGGAGAAAAGGTGGAAGAAGATGGAAGAAGCTATGGAAGACTCCAAGGTGAGTATCCAAGCAAAGAAGGAGACAGAAAACATCCAAAGACTTGAAGGAAAAGAAGGAAAATGGACAGGAAGGGAAGAAGGATTGAAAGATGAAAAGGAAGTGCAGGAAGGGGACATAACTCTTACTCTGTCTAGGTCAAATGATGGAAAAGGACAAAAGAGATCATATCTGGAGGTATTGGCTTCAGGAGGGGGAGATGGAAAATTGGGGAAGCTTCTCTTGACCCTTAGTGGGCAACAAAAATGACAAAGGGATAAGAAAAACGATTATGTTGGTATTGCATAAGAGGTGCCCACAAAAGAGAAGAATGTCCTGGTTTCAAGGAAGACAGGGACAAAGGTTTGGTCAGTCTTGATGGGAGTGGCAGACTTATTGACAGAGAAGGTAACCTGATCAAGAAGGGTAAGAAGGGATTCAGAGTACAGTTGTACGAGCAATTGTGGCTTACTTTAGGAATTTAGAGTAAGACATTATCAGTCTTTGAGGTTGAGATCTTATATCTTTTTTTGATATTGTATAATAGTAAGAGAAAGGGTTAAAGTGAGTCGGCTACTTACTCAAGTACAATTCTAGGTAAGGTATGTAGATATAAGATGGATACTCTGTTTGTTTCTTGACTATTAGCATTAGGAGAAAACTTGCTGGATCGACATTCTGTATTTTAGAAAGTGAAACCGGTGGTTCTGTAATTTATACATATGAGTTTTTATTTATTGGTCTATGGGATATACCGCCGGAATTACATTTCCACTTTCACACTTGCGTTTTGTCCAGTATCTGGTCATGCATGTTGAATTCGCATACAAACTGTGTCATCAAAAATTTTCAATTAGGATGCTCAGAAAAGCACCTAAGTGTTCAAGAAATGATGAGTGATATATATATATATATATATATATATTGATTTATACATCTTGAGAATGTCTTGCTGTAAATGTCAATCTCTTCATGTTTTGTCTTATGTAACTATTTCCGAAAAAAAAACATAAAAAGGGGATGTGAGAAAGTCAAGAATTTTTATTTTTTTTATGCATCCGAAAATCCCTACGAGTCAAGGAGATATATGTTATGAAAAAAATGGATGTTTATTTTGCCTTCTGACAAGACAAGGAGTCAAACAAATGTTTTTCATAATTTTTATGGATATTTTGGTTGACTTTCCTCTTGGTATAAAGATCCCCGAGACGTGTGTCTATCCAACTTGTGATCGAGGTCTGGGAGACACGACCCCTAAGTGGCTCTGACGGTGCCTCTTGTTCAGAAACGGATATAATCATGTTTACATCTTTCTTATCAATGACATTATTTTCTTTCGAATAATGGGATCGATCACCCATTTGAAAGATGGCTGACGAGGGGGGATTTTTTTTTGGACAAATTAATTTTTATATATATATTTGAAAAGATCATCGATCATCCACTTCAGGTGGTCAGTCTGAGGGACTAAGAGTCACCAAGCCTATGGTGGAAAATTGGCGTCGTTGGGACGTAACTCCCGGCATGGGCTGCTGACCAAGTATAACCAGGCAGCGGACCTTCTTATTACGGCCTAGAACTTGAAACCTGAGGGAATGCCCTCCCTAATGAGGGAATCGGTTTAGGTAGATATCAGCGGGATCAAGAGTCAGGTTTAGATATTATGATAGGAGGATTTTAACCTGTATTGCGTAACCTATACAGGTACCACCGTTAGAATAACAACATGGTGAGCCGCAGATCCGGCCTGATCAACCGACTGTGGTGGGTTGAGATCGAAGGTCGTCGATCTCCTTGCATTAGACTTCGAGTGGGACGGTAAGATGACTTAGGTTGAAATCCGCGTCCAAATGATTGGGTTCAGACATGATCCCTAACTCAGAGGACACCCAACGAGATCCCGGTTAATAAAGTCCAAAGTTGGGGGGGGAGAGGCCATCATTTCCTTCCTTTGTGACCTCCACGACTGTAGTACAGATCCAGTATCCCCACTTTGAGTCATATGGAATAATATTTTGATATTACCGTTGTTGGTATGTGGGAGATCCGGGTTAAAATCCTGACAATATGGACTCACCAAGGGAGACAGTGAGGGTCTACAAATCGCAACTTCCTCCAGGAAATCGGATTTTGACAACTTGTCGCGTCAGAAGTTTTTGTTTGCATATAGACTCCTCAGCGACGGGGACGTCGCTTAATGGGGTCCGGGAAGACTGTCGGAGCGAACACCCTTACAAGGGTATTCGCTCATGAAATTGCACTCAATACAGAGCCGACGCCGGTTACCATACCAGAGTGGTCGGAAGAGAGAAGGATATTTTCTTTTTCGATATTATTAAAGGTCGTTTAGCCAACTACTAAGGACAGGGTAAACTGAGAGAATATTCCGCCACTAAGCCAAGCGACGGCCGGTACCGGCCTGAAATAACCTTGAGGAGCAGGCTTTGGGCCTTTTGCACCAAAAGAACCGGGTCTATACTCTACTTATAGTTGAACCACTCCTGTTCTAACCGAACTAGGAGCTAGCCCGGTAGGTATAGGCACAAATTACCAATGGACTGGACTATGGATCGAATCTGCCCGGCCTCGGGCTAACTCCTTTTGAGAAGGAGCTCCACTACATTTTTGCCTCACACAAAGTTTGGCGGGACTCGAACCCGTGACTTCAGGATTGGAATTAGGTACTGTTAGACCCCGTTGTGACAGTTGTCACGACGGGGTGGTTAAAAGTAAGTTTTCTTTTTGTTTTTCTTTTATCTTTTTTTTCTTCTTTTTTTCTTTTAGTTTAGATTTCGTTGTTTTACTAGATTTTCTTCTTTTTATTATGCCGAACCTTGTATTCACTTTTACGAATGCACCGCTGAAACCCGAATAGATTCGTCCGAATAACTCATCCGGCCTATGACTCGAAAGACTTGGCCGTTAGGAGGTAAGGCGCGATGCAGAGGAGAAGGAAGAACAGGCTCAAACTAACAGCCCAGCGTGCGAAATCGGGCGAGAAGGGATGTAACCACAAACATTTGCACGAAGACGCGGGCGCAGAAACTTAGACAGCCAGCGTACGAAATCAGGCGAAAAGGGATGTAAGCGCAAGCATTTGCGAATGCGGAAGCAGACGCGGGACACAGCGATTTACACTATCGAATGAAGGAAAGTGCGGGCATGAGCGGGTAAGAGAACGCGTTGGGGGAAAGGGGTGCACGAAAGTATATGGGAAGAAGGAGGAGAAGAAGGAGGGGGAGAAAAAGGAGAAGGAGAACTAGAAGGAGAAAGAGGAAGGGAGAGATCGCCTACCAGGTAACGGGGGCTATCAATTGCAAAGGTAACGGCGGAGGCTACCACAAAAAAAGGCAGTCGCAACGACTACAACGAGGAAAGAGAGGGAAAAGGAGAAGAAGAAAAGGGGGAAACAAGGCGGGGAGTAGCAGAGTGACCGCACGAAAGGGAAGCAGTACAGAAGGGCGGACAAGGAAACGCGCAGAGAAGGAAAAGGGAAAGAGAGGCAGGTAAGAAAGAGAGTGAGGGAAGAAGATTGGGCGAAGGAGGAAAGAGTGATCGCGAGGGAAAGAAAGTTAGAAGAAGAAAAAGGAGAAGGTGAAAGGAGAAAGGAGGAAGGAAAGGGGAAAAGAAGGTCGAACTTTACCTGCGGGAGCGGGGAGTATCTGACGGCAGCAACGGCAACGGCAGCACCGAGAGCGCAGAGGGAAGAGAGGTAAGTCGCCTACCTCGAAGCTCGCTCCCCGATATTATTAGCCACAAAAAACGAGATAAGAAAAATACAAACTAATAAATGACTAAATAAATGAGTAAATAAAATAAAATAAAATAAAACGAATGAAACTACCCCTAGAATATGCTAGTATACATTCCTACACTACACGTATGTATGTGTGTGTGTGTGAGCTTGCGAAAGAGAGAGGAACGATAAGTCTCCAATCTTGGCCATCAGCTATGTCTCGGACCTACGGCGCCACACGGATCGATAGAACAAGCAGATCAAAAAGTGGCAGTGTATATTTCTTCGATTCTGCAAAATATTCATTCCGATTTTGCTCGTCCTATCGATGGAATGTGTGTGTGTGTGACGATCATGATTCGACTAGAGAGAGAGAGAGAGAGAGAGATAGAGATAGAGAGAGAGAGAGAGAGAGAGAGAGAGAGAGAGAGAGAGAGAGAGAGAGAGAGAGAGAGAGAGAAGAGAAAAAAAAAAAAAAAAAAAAAAAGACAGGGAGAAAAGCAAACTTACCTGGTAGGAGCACCTGAGCCATCCGCGATCAGAAGGAAAGAGGAAGTTGCCACCACTGTAAGAGGAGACATTGATTGCCGACCCCCGAACACAACGAACCCATCCCCATTATTATATCGGACCGGAAAGATAGTATGTATACATTCATTAAAATTTTATTAATATATTCATTATTATTATTTTATTATTATTTTTATTATTATTATTATTATTATTATTATTATTATTATTATTGTTATTGTTATTATCATTTAACGGTTCCAGCTATATAAGAAGGAGGAGTATGCGCCTGTCCCCTCTCTCCGTAATTATGTATTTATTTATAATTAGTGTTTTGTTGTATCTGGCTGAATCATGGCCGGGTACAGAGAGGAGGTGAGCGTGGACCAATAACAAAGAGGGAATTACAGACAGCGGGGGTGAGTGATTGCCGACAAAAGATGAGCCAGATGGGGCGAAGCAGACGAACGATAAGAAAAGAAGAAGAGGAAGAAGAAAAAGAAGAAGAAAAAGAAAAAGAAGAAGGAGAAGAAAGAAGAAAAAGAAGAAGAAGAAGAGGGGAGAAACAACTTACCTTCCCTCTCGCAAACAGTGATGGCGATGTCACAGACATGGATCTTGGGACCTTAAGACACACGCACACACAGTATCAGACAGACAAACACACGGGGCAACCGACGTTTGGCTAAGATCTGCCCGTACTTTCGAGGAGTTGCAGATGTTGCCAGTGGCATTGTATAGGATATACAATCTGTAGTGTGATGAGCAGAGAGGCCGAATTTGCCAAAAGGGAAGGGTCCACTGTCTGAATTTGGACGAAGGCCTGGATGAAAGAGGCATAACGATGCAGCCTGAGCCTTAACTGTACTGCGCGTAGGGCACAACAACTGGGACCCAGACACACACTGAAAGCTGGCTGACCCCTCGCACGATTGGCATATAGGCAAGGGAGGCGAGGCACAAGACATCCTTGGCCATTGTGACCAATGTTGGCACGCTGCTGCGCTGATTGGTGTTGCGCTGCACTAGGCTGAGGGAGGCTAGCTTTGCGCTATGGCAGGAAGGGCGCAGTTGGGAACTGAGCGCTGACAGCCATAGCCAGGCTGTAGACAGAGCGTTGTGGTAGGTGAGAGCGAAGGTGGTACTTCGGAAGGTGAAGGGCGCTGTGTGAGTAAAAGGGAAGCGTGAGGGAGGAGAGAGACGTATCTAGGTGAAGAGGAGGTCGACATTGGTGTTGACATCATCACTCGCTGGTAGTCAAGTAGTCTGGCTGCTTTATGCTGTAGTCGTAATGATGGGAAGTAGAAGTAGATAGGGCGCCTGTTTTCCATTCACAAGTGAGAGCTACATTTGGATTACGCTAATTGATGTTGCCTATTTGGGCATGAACATTGGCTCATGAATCTTCTGTTTCGTTCTCAATCGCATCGTTATCTTGGCTCCGTTGTGCTATCTGCTTTTGCTTTGTCTGCATGAACTTCAGTGTGATCTGCAGTTTGGATTTTTTATCTTTGTCCACATTCATGACCCTTGCATTATTATTATTATTATCATTATTACTGTTATTATTATTATTATTATTGTTATTATTATTATTATTATCATTATTATTATTATTATTACTTGTAGATAGACTCGGGACCTTTTCTTTCTTCAGATGCATGCAAACAGGTGGCACACCGAACTGTCAACCAACGCCTACTCTAAACTCAGAGAAAACACGGTTCAGAAGTCGACTCACTGCGACAATCTGTGGCATGACAGCGCCCATACATCTCGCTGGCTACACGGAGTCCACCGCTGTTTGCACGCACACACACTTTCGACTCTGGAAGTTCCGCTCACACCCACTCAGAACCACACACAGGCTGAACTCTATCTTATGGCAGGCCACTTTAACCTCGGGCATCTGCAGACCACGTCACGCTGTGGCAGGACCTCCGCATGGCTTACGCAGGAAGTGGATCAATGGCTATTGGTAGGCGCTGCCTCTTGATTTATACTTCTGTTCGTCACTAATCTGCCTCATTTTCGGCTCAGGCACTGATACCAACAGTCCCATATGGTACTTACTTGACTGAACCTGGACTAACCGAGACTGTACCACTGACTGCATGAGGGTGTACCTCCGACAAAAACAGTGGCAGACAGATATGGACAAAGAGAACGAAGAGAGGTAAACAAACCAAAGGATAGATTAACAACCTGACTAACTGACGCAGGCAGCCAGACATGATCGACAAGAACAGACAGACGACCAATCAGGCAAACGGGGAAGTAAGGGCACAGGTTGGTCTCTGGGGTGTATGTGACAACTGTGTATTAAGGTTCGCAGTTGTGAGTGATTGCAAAGGACATACCTGGTGCCTGAGATGTCGACATTTGTCCGAAATTTGCAAGTGCCTCAAGAGAAGCTAGTGACGTCACCCGTGGCATCATAGATAATAGGTAGGATCTGCAATCTGCAGTTTGGGCGCAGGAGCGCCAGATCAGATATCAACATTGGATCTGTGTTGATGACGAGGAGATTGTTCTGACGTTGTCAAATTTTGAACCTTGCTGTGTTCTTATTTGATGAAACCCGCAATGCAATTCTGCTTCTCGCAGCTATTGGGTCTCATATGCATGATGTTAGAATTCGCTATTGCCCATCTTCTTCGCACAAGGTAGGCGTGAATATACAGTCGTACACACAGAAAATTGAGATTGAGAGAGAGAGAGAGAGAAAGAGAGAGAGAATGAAAATAGAAAAGAAGCGAAAGAAGGAAGACGGGAGACATAGTCAGACACAGTCAGACACAGTCGGGAACAATCTGACATGTAGTCTGGAACAACAAAAAATGGTCAGGCACACAGTCAGGCAACCAGACAAACAACGACGGACTGATACAGACATACACAGACAGTCGGGCAATAAACAGAGAGATCAGAAACAGGCAGGCGCATACGACAGACAAACCAAATAATCAGCTTGATAAATAAATAAGTAAGCACACTTAGGAAAAGACTAACTTGATGTTTTGAGGCAAAGGCATTACCCGATATATGCTCGAATTTCATGCGTCTGCGGTGAGTATAGATTAGCTAGATAGGTTCTGCTATTTGTAGGCTGGACGTCACGTAGGAGTTCAATATGGGTTCCTTATTGATGATGAAGGGACACGTCCAGCACCATCTCCTATGAGTTTTTGCTGTGCTCTTATGTGATGAGACTCGTGTGGCAAATTTTTGCATTTGGTTCGATGACACGACTATCTACTTTCATGTGTATGATGTTGTTTGTCTTCCGATGATAACTGTTGATCATTATTTTTATTATTATTATTATTATCAGGGTTACCAGCCCATACGTACGGAGGCCCCCGGGCGGACCTCCGTATGTTCGGGCGTTCGGGGTCCTGTACGGGGCCCGAACCCGACGGCGTCCGGCCCCCGCCAAAAATTATTTCGGGGCTGAAAAATATATTTTTTTTTTCTGGATTTTTTTTTATGAGTTCTCTATGACGTGAGGTACTTGCCTATAAATTTTAAACTCATTTGGCTCAGCTTAATAGGAATTAAAAATCGCCAAAGATGGCGGTGTCAAAACGTGCTCTCCCAAGTTTTTTTTCACTTTTTACTTTTCGTTTTCACTTTAGTTCGGGGTCTTAACAATCTTATTATTTCTTGAATTTTTTTTTGTGGGTTTGATATGATGTGAAGTACACATCTGTAAAATTTCAGGGCATTTAGCTATGCCAAAAAAAAAATGAAAAATCGCCAAACATGGCGGTGTCGAAAATGTGCTCGTGCACTCACTAAATTTAACTTTTTTTTTGTTTTTTGTTATTTTTATTATTAGTATTTTTTTTTCGCATTTTATTTTTATTTCAAATTTGGAAAGGAATTTGGATGTTATGCTCAGGCAAATCTTGTTTAACTTATTCTTCTCCATAACATATCTTTTTCTCAGATTTTAATGATGACTTTGTTTTTTTTTTGTTTTTTTTTTTGGATCCGCGTTCGGCTCGAACGGCCGAATGCATCCCGAAGGGGTCCCGTGCGTTGGGGCGTTCGGGTTCGGGCGTTCGGTCCGTCCCGAACGCCAGTAAGCCTGATTATTATTATTATTATTTTTTTTTATTTTTTATTTTTTTTATTATTATTATTAGTTCTACCTGCAATCAGACTCGCACCGGTTTGGTGACTAGCGCAGACTCAAAGCTCAGAGACACGACAACTTAGAACACAGTTCGAATAAGAGTTCATACCAGATAGTTATGGCGCACGAGCACCCAGTACTCTCAGTCCGTTACTATTTTAAACGCGCTGAACGCACGACACTTTCAACCTACGACGATCACTGTCACCCACAACAGCTATGGCTGGGCTTTCGAGCCTCCGGTGATCTGTGGACTTGGCCCTTCGACACGATAGCAGCGACGACTTGACCATATGGGACTGTAGAAGCTACGGCTCTGACCTTCTAAGGAATGTAGCAGCAAAAACACTGATGACTTTCAGGTCATAGCAACTATGACCTGGACCTTTCCGGACTATAGGAGATACGACCATGACCAAAAGTCATATGGCCATAACCCAGGCTATTGACTCAACCCCTGCATAAAGCAGACAGACAACAGCGGTCGGAATGACGTCGTGACAGTCACGCTAGAGATGCGACAGTCACGCACGTAGTAACTTTGAAGCATTTTTTTGTCTCTAAACAACTGTGGACCCCCATTGCACGAATGTGGTAGCAGCGCCTCCGCTTGGTCCACGAAGGGATGGATAGATGATTGGGCGTTGTCACGTGATTTATACTTCAGTAGCCGTTGGTCTGACTTTTTCCCATGACCATAGTTCACACAGTCCCACACAGTACATACACTAATGGACCAGGATAGACTGAAACGGGTTTGCAGAATTGACACAGGTAGGCTTCGACATTATAGCAATTATGACTTTGACTTAACGGGACAGGCCTACGATGTAGGATTCAACAGCTACTTTGGCCTGCAAGTAGACAAAGCAGACAGACAGATGCAGATTGACGCAAGACACACACCGACGCAGGTTGACACTATTACTAATGATTTGTTCAGATGACACTGTGACTTTTGATCACCCAATTTTGACGTTGTGACAACCGATCACACACAAACTGATTTTGTGGCACCCAGACACACATACAGACAAATTTTGTGACCCAAATAGGACACACAACTATGATATAGAGGGAAAGAGAAAACAATACTTACATACAAAAAATGAGACAAGATGTGTACTTGGTGTTCGAGGTAAACAACATTTGGCTGAGAGCTGCTCATACTTTGGGGTGTTGTTGACATCACAAGTAGCATAGTAGATTAGACTGGTTAGGATCTGCCTTCCGTAAGTCTGGGAGCTGAGCACCTGATGACAGTTCAACATTGGTTCTTCAATTGATGATGTTGGGACTGTTCCGACATTTTGCTTATAAGCTTTGATGCGCTCTCATTTAATGGAACTCGTGATTGGTTCAAGGTCATAAGTATCTGATTGCAAGTGTATGATGTTGTTTTACTTCCGAAGTTAGCTATGATTCATTTTTCCAGCATTTTGTTTGAGTTTGGTTGTTTCTTTTATTATTACTATTATTATTATTATTATTATTATTATTATTATTATTATTATTATTGTTATTATTGGATGTTGTCTCATTATTGAAATATCAATAAGGGAGCAGGGGCTAGAGAAGGGAAATAATATGGGGCGACGGAGAGGAGAGGAACATTGTCAATATGTGATGGTACCTGCCTCCTCCATCCTCCTCCAATACTTTTTTTTCTCCTGATTGTTCATCTCATTTGCTTGAGTCTAGAGATATATTCCTACAAAAGGACCAAACGACCCATTGCAGGTGTAATACGAGACCGACAAAACAGGACGATTGYGGGAGCTCTGCCGGAGTTMRRGARGAACTCTRGAGGCARGGAACTRTAAGGTACGCGTCATCGATTCCTTCCCCATATCCCTTATAAACTATACCCCTTCTAGCAAAATRYATGCGTATTTATRTSATATRTTGTTTATAGGTTTCTTCARRAYTAATTATATCAAYTAAGAAAAGTAYTATATGATTGGAATGAGAACCTTGCCTGAGGAAAGGAGGGAACCTAGGAAAGAACCGAGAAGGAAACTTAGCCTGCTTGGTTTTGAGACAACAAAGGCAGTTTGATGGAGACCTCCGTTGGGATCGTCACGCTGTCTAGAATGACTTAAAGGGTACTTGTCATGCAAGCTACCCAGCCTAACTATTTAGCCCTGGACTTAATCATTAAGGATGGGAAGATGTCATGCATTTTTTCTGATAACTCAAACAGTTAAATCCAAGATTAATCCGGTACTCCCATGAAGTACACGTTTTCAACTGATTTAACCAAGGCAAGACCTAATCCGATACTTCCGTGGAATACACCGTTTTCAAATAACTGACAAAAGCAGAGGTAATAGGAGTCTCCCTTGGAGTTCTCCTATCGAAAGATTGGATTAGACTTAAGGAGGGAATTAAGTACTCCCGGGTGAGTACACGAACTCCTGAGTCTAGGATGATCTGTGTTGCCGTCCGTATAAGTCAACATGCATTTGCCCAATTTAATAAATGGACTCACAGGGCAACTATAAATAATCTTGATCCCTTATGTATCGGACAGATATTAGATGGCTCCCGGAAGGGTCATCTTAATATTTTGTTTGATCTGGGGGTCAATTAATAAACTACAAATAATCTCTTTATCCCCTATACATCGAACAGATATTAGATGGCTCCCGGGAGGGTTATCTTAATATTTTGTTTGATCTAGGGGTCAACTAACAAGAAATCTTCATCCCCTATACATCGAACAGATATTAGGTGACTTCCGGGAAGTTCCGGGAAGGTCATCTTAATATTCGGTTTGATTTAGGGGATCAATTAACAATTACAAACAATCTTGATTCCCTATACATCAAACAAATGTTAGATGGCTCCCGGGAGGATCATCTTAATATTCTGTTTGATTTAGGGGTCAATTAACAACTATAAATATTTTTTATCCTCTACACATCAAACAGATATTAGGTGGCTCCCGGGAGGGTCATCTTAATATTTTGTTTGATCTGGGGATCAATTGACAATTACAAACAATTTGGTTCCCTACACATCAAACAAATATTAGGTGGCTCCCGGGAGGGTCATCTTAATATTTTTCTAGGGACCAATTACCAGGAAGAGAATTGAGTAACCCTACTACTTGTTCGGCATTGCATGATTACCAATGACCTGATTAGTTAACATTGGATCCGGATATAGGAGGCTCTCATAGAGTCATTCTATATAAACTCCTTGGCTACACCCTAACGTACCAAGTATGGCACTTCGAATCATCAAAAAACCACTGACTTAATCTCAAGTTCGTCCGACTCTAAGTTAATAGTAAGGTGACTCCCGTTGGATCATCCTATTACGCTTATGAAAGGTAGACTGAGCTCCGATCCAGGAGTAGGAGGAGGCTTCCGGGAAGGTCGCCCATTACTTGCTTGAACTTCTGTATTGACATCTGGATCTAAAAGGGGTTTATCAAAAACTAAATACTCACATATGGATTATCCAGTCACTCGCGCATGATTGCATGAATTGTTTGATCGCATGAGGAATRCTTGAGCTATGAAGGGTGRTTGATTGCTTYCGTARGAGCAATTCGACTACTCGTTTGACTAACCGTTTGATTTGGAATTGATCRAGTAGTGGATGATTCCCRGGTGAGTYAACCCACTACTTGCGTATGTCAGGACAAGAAGAAGAGAAAAGGAAAAAAGGGAGTGTTCCATCGGGGGCGACTCCAAAAGTCCATAAAAAGAGTAGAGAAGAAGGCGAATACCGCAGGGATAGAAGAGCTAGAAAATGAGAAACTATGCGTAGCCTCAATTGTTAATAAACTCCTAAGGAGGAGTTGTCAATACTATAAGTATGATCTCAGCTAGACTACCACATAAGGACCAGAGAATGTGCTTATCCGCGCGAGAGAGAATACAAGGACTGAGAGAAAAGGGAATATGAGTTTCCTTGAGACAACCTAGGACATAGGCAAGGGACTCCTTGAACAAAGGGAGAAGAGACAGATGACTTAGGGTAGATAGAAGTTAGAAATTAGACTTCGGGATGTTTGATCCTAGAGCTTAAAAATTAGATCTAAGGGTTTGACCCTTTGATATCAATGTGTGAGAACTCGAATGAGAATGTTGAATCCTTGTTGAGCTGTGTGTGTACAGGTCTTTGCTTTGATCTACTGCAATTAAAGGAGAAATCCTACATAAAGGACTTAATTTTCTGTTATCATTCGATCACAGGTCGGTCGTTGCCGATTCAACTTTTCCCCCCCTTTGACTTGATAACCCTGTGATCAATAAAACTGTCACCTGTGGTCATTACCTAAATGGTTTTAGTCACTCTCAATTGTCCTTTGAAGAAATGTGAGGGGGTTGGGCTTACGTCTCAGGAAAAGATAGAGCTGCATTACATGGTTTGGGAAGTGAGGGACATAGTCTAAGGAGTGGATTGATGGTTGACTCCGCTAGTGCATGGCATGTGGATTGTCTTTGCATTATCATGTGCAGGTCTGTTTTGTTCGTGGGTTTTGGACTGAATCTGGGCTTGACATCATGAAGAGTCCTGGGCACACAACACTTGTGAAAGTGGAAAGGGTTCCCGGCGGTAATACTCTCATACTCATTATGGTCTTATATAAATCTTGTGTTATTTGTCAACAGTTGTGACATAATCTGTTCAGTAGGATAGAGAGTCTTAGCAGCTGGGAAAGTCGGACAGGTTCGATTATCAGAAAATTAAAGCATAGAGCGGAAATAGACTACCATTAAAAAGTTCGACCTGAAATACGTAGCAGGTCAGTTCTAGGTGTCTTACCGCGCGTACCCCATTTCATGCTACAGCGATCGAGCAAACGCCCTCGGCCGACCTACCTCTTCTCAAGCATGTAAAAACCTTCGTACGTGGGCCGGTAGCTCGGCAGGGATACGCCTACCTGAGGGTGGTGACAGCCCCTCGGGTAGAGGTAAGTTGTACCTCGCGACGTCTCGACCTGTCGCAGGGCGTCGTGAGAGGTATAGCACGCGCGCACAGTTGGAGTGGTGACGAGTTGTTCTACGGAAAATAAATCCTACGCGACACGACCGTGATGTTCAGCGCTCCCAGGAGGGGTGTAGGACCGCCGCCGCGACAACGGCTCAACGTTTGTAGCATCCAGAGAAGGCTCATTCGGGAGAACGTGGATCGAGTGAGGGGTACTAAGAGTTGAAGACTTGTGGGATGACCTTCACGAGGACTGGAAGCCAGTTCAGAACCTCAGAGCGCAGCTGGGAAGACTTTGGTACGTGGAGGCGAGACGTGAAGAACTGATAGACGCAATACCGGATGGATGAAAGTCACTGCTCCGAGGGGAAGATGTACCCGTACAGTGGTGTCAGTCAGTACTGAACACTGGCCCTGACGGCCAGATCTTCAAACGAATTGACAAAGAACAGGTGGTAGTATGGGAGCAATACAAGAGGAATGGTCAACTCACCGGGGAGCCGCAGTACAAGGAAGAACGAAGCCTGAAAGGACGGGTCTTGATGGAAGAAGTACGGGTATTCATGAGATTCTCACCTTGAGGGACTCCACAACCAGTTCTACATATGAAAGGGACGCCTGTCAGACGGATGAAGCTCGATGTATGTCTCTATGGGTGGCCAGATACTAAAAGGAAGTCGGAACTCCACCAGTAATCTTCGCGCTTGGGAATGGACATCCTAAGACAGAGAGGTAGCACATCAGTGAAGATTCAGGAAGCCCACCCCCGAGCCCCGAACGGGAGTGAACTCTCGGTTGAGTACTACAACGAAACCTGGAAGATATGCAGAAGACTGCCAAGCACTAAATGTGCCTCGCTCGTTTGGCTGATCACACATGCAGCCCCCTGGATGCAGAAGCCCTGTTCCTTAGGGGGATGGACGCGAACGTCAGATGTTCAAGGTGCCACCGCTAGCCGGAAACAGCCCAACACTTGTGGGGCTCCTGCCCTCTTTCTCTGCGCATGTGGAAATGGTGGGAGTACCACGGGAAGCAATTCGGGGGCCGGGAGGAAGTTACATGGGACCTGGAATGGGCCCTAACGAGCAAACTTCCAGACTCACTCGAACCAGGCAAGGGCTGGGGCTATGTAGCAGTGTCTATCCGGGCGGTGGTGGTTTGGTGGATATGGAAGGAGCAGAATTTGGTGCTCTTTCAACACAAGTATTATTCTGATCCTGCTCTTAAGTCCGGAATGAAGGCGACTGTTCGTCACATGATCACAGTCGACTGGTGAAAGAAGGTGCTGTTCAGGGAAGGCCAGGCGAGAGAACAGACAAGACTGTGGTTTCTGCGGTCCTGGGCCAAAAAAAATAAACTTGCAGCAGTGTCTCTTCAAGGGAAACTGGTCTTCTCGAAGTGGTTACGAATGGAGTAGTTAGAAGGGGAATACATTCGTTAATTTGTTTTGTCAAACGTGGGATGGGTGGAGATAGGGGTTCTGCATTCAGAAGCATCAGTAGCTTCAGAAACAGCAAATACAAATGGGAACTAGAATAGATGAGAGTGGGACGGGGCTGCAAGGCAGAACCTACCTGTCACTCGGTAGTTCGCGAGGCCTTTCCATTAGGTGGACAGAAAAGTCTCGATTTAGAGTCCAGGGAGTCCACAGCGGAGAACATGTGAGTGGTCGTCCATTTTGTCATTTGCATTTGTCTGCCAGGATGGTCTGGTTTAAATGTGTCCTCGCATACCGGGTTGAATTGTGAGGTCCCCGACCTCGAACTCTTGATTACGAAATGAATTTGTGAATTTACAAAATAAATATATATATATATATATCTATCTATCTATATATATATATATATATGTATATATATATATATATATATATGTCGCATGAGGGGAAAACCCTATCCACTATGTCCACTGGATCGTCGTAAAGAGCAGAGGCATTGATTACTTCCCCACTCAAGGGAAGGATTGACCTCCTGTCCATACAACCCAATCCTATCGATCAAACCAATCATATGTGTGCAGTGGAAACACTGCCTATGTCATCTGTGTGCATTATTCCCTAATATGATGTCAACCGGGTATCTCCCGATGCAGTAGGAGGCATTGATTGCTTCCCAACACACAGGGAAGGATTGACCTCCTGCCATCCCAATCAGCAAGCAACAACACCAGAAACCCTAATCAACCCCAAGCTAGCTACTCTTGCTCAATCAATAGAACACAATTATCAAAAAGAATCACTCATGTGATCGAGCAAGCGATTACGGTCAGGGAACCTGCTAACCCTTGACAGACAGAGACCAGCCCCCCCCCTACCCCACCCCCACCTGTGGCAAAAGTCGTGGGGGATGGCGACGCAAATCTGCCAGCACCAGAAGCGTCATCGAAGCAGCCGCCCTTGCTCCCGATGTCGTCGTTGCTGATGCAGATCTTGCAAGTGTTGTAGTTATTATTATTTCTCCTGTTGTTGCTGTTGGTGCAGGCATTGTTGTTGATGACATTATTGTCGCTGATGTTGTCTTTGATCCAGTCTTCAGTGTTGTTGTTGTTGTTTGTGGTGTTTCCACTGTTATCACTGGTGGGCAGCCAATCACCCACCCATCATAAGCCGCCGCCTGTGGAGAGGCTGGAAGAAGCTGCCGTTCTTCAGGCCCTCCCTGCATGTAACCCTCTTCAAGCAGCGGTTGGCCTTGTACGCGCAACCTCGCCTCCAAAGCTGCGCACAGATCACGCCCTTCGTCAAAAATATTGTAGCAGCACCGCATCAGGGTATCCGCTTGTCACCAATTATTGATGAACGCATCCAGCTGAGGAGTTGGCCCCTCCTCCAACTCCCAGATGATGTCCAACATGCTTTGCATCATCTCCTCTTGGCAAGGGACCAGTGCGGCTGCCCCACCATCAGCCGCAAGCCAATCCCCTCGCCTTAAGGTCAAAGCATCAACGCTATTTTGCAAACAGCGACTCCCTTCCTGAATGGTCAACAGCCACTCAGACACGCCTTGCCGCAAATCACCAATTGAAGCGGCCATCTCAAGCACTCAAAGAACGCACCGTCAGATCACCGAAAAGTATACGCCTCACACACACGTGCCGCCTCCTAATATGCCATGTGGCAAATCCACCATCACCTCGATAAGATGACCAGGCGGACACCAGGATCACCAGGGGCAGCTATGGTAGCCCCGCCACTGCCCCAGTCTGCAGAGTGCGGCCGAGCCTCGCGGCCGGTCCACAGCACAGCTGTGTTCGGATACTGTCATTCCTGTCCTCCTCTTCTTTTTTTTGGGGGGGGGGGGCAATTGTGGCTGTGATACACTTTTAGTTTGAAATAGGCAAGAAAAGGCAAAGTGGCGCCGGTGTCATGGTGTGAGTTTGGAAATGTGTTTAGCGGGCGTCTAAAACTGCACCAGTCATTACCCGCAGTGGCGCTTGGCAGTTTTGGGGTCGAGTTTTTTGCTCCACTTTGGGAACTGCTGAAGTTGCCTATTCTGAACGTTGAGTGTGACTCCGACGTGCTTGCCCCTTCTTCTTCTTCTTCTTCTTCTTTTTTCTTTTTTTCTTTTTTTTTTATCTGCTAGGGGAGGGGGTTAAATGACCTCTCCCCTAGCAGATTTCAGCTAGGCTCCAGATCTATTGGTGGGGATCGGTGCCTGCTGGAAATCGGGTCCAGTGTCCCTTATACAAATATCCTCTCTTCTTTATTCCCACTCTTCCGCCCTCCTTTCCCAAAGAACACCTTTTAGCCATACCTCCCTCCTCCCCCAGCTCCCACCTCGTGGCCAACATTCTATAACTGTCCCTCCGCTAAGCACAAGAAAGAACAGTTAACTGAACCCATGGCATCGCTAATTAGAGGGGGTGGCGGGGGCGGGGNTTTTTTTTTTTAATGAATAGCCCCTGCGTAAGCCTTCTATCCCGACGGTGGTGAGAGAACCGTCAGGATTGAGGGCTTAACTGTCGGGCTGCTCCATCTATTGGTGGGGAGCGGCACCTGCTGGAAACTGGGTCCAACGTCCCTTTATACATCTTGTAACACAGAGCTTGCTGTTTATTTTCAAGGGTTGTGGTCGAATTGTCTTATAAAATCCGAGACTCCTTTTTCCCTTGGAGCTGCTAGTGTTGCGCGACCCATCATGGAGCACTATTTTGTTGTTTGCCTGCCCTATTCTGCAGCCCCCTATTTACTATTACCGTATGTTATCCCCTTACTGCCTTATTTAAACCTTATTTAAACCTTATTTAAAACCTTATTGGAACCCTAAACCCTTTGTGGACCCGGGGTTTGGAGAATCGTGATCCGTATAGCCTGAAGACCCTCAGTGTGGTGGGGTACTAAGCTATGTGATGCAGGATGGTAGGCAGGTGATATCTAGAAAAATCAGAACATAAGGCCCCCTACGACTGACCATCACGCCTTCCATCGGGGCCTCCATTCCGCACTATGTCCCCCTGATGCTGTTGCCTGCTCCCACCTCTGATAGTCGTACCGCCCCGGTGTTCATTGTGTCCCCGAACTCCTTCGACCGCTGTCCATCTTCGGATCCCTTCGTCTGGATCGCCAATAGTCGTAACTTCTCCAATCTTTCGGTACGAGGACTGGGTGGCGGGAGGGGGAAGGTGGAGAGGAGGGTGGGCGGGCGGGCGGTGGGGGGGAATAGAGGTGCATATGGGTGTTCATCCCGGGAGGAGGACAAAAGAGGGGGGGGTTGCCGCGAACGGGATCACGAAATGGGAATAAGGCTTAAGGGGCCATTTGTGCTAATCTATCCTCCAGTTCTTCCATTCGAGCTGGGAACCTTGAAGATCCGCCATGGCTCTCTTTGAGCCAAGCCAGTCTTCTGTGAAACCAGTCGTCAGTTCTTGCTCCTTGTTCTGTTTTTGTGTTGTTGTGAGGGTTGGGTCAACTTTTCTTTTTTGGATTTGTTTCTTGGTCTGATCCCACACTGCTCTTACCCTCCCGACAAGGTACTGTGACAGGTGCTCCTTTACATGGGGGGCAGTGAAGGTGTGCTGCTTTCGCTCAAATGAGCAGCGTGCCCTCCAAGCGAATATTAGGAGTTCAATTCTTGCTGTGTGAAACAGATTCCTCTCGTAAAGGGACCAGTCCGTCCAAGAAATCGTTGGGTTCCCAAGGAGCAGGAATAAGCAATGCTCCAACGTGGCTCGGGAGGGTTGGGAAAACCAGTCATAGTAACCGCAGATGGGTGAAAGGAGGCCTTTCTGCTCCAGATCAGTCCTCGAGACGAGCCAATCCGGGGTGGGCAGACAACGGTACAATATCTGCCATTGGAGGGTCCGGTGGGATGTCGGCATTATGTGTGAATATCGGGCCCATCTGAAATCTGCCAGATCCCTCGGCGGCAGGATGGAATTTTTTTCCCACCTCTTTTGCACAGTCTTTCCTGTGGACTGCGTCTTATGTATAACTCGATATCCCTGTTTTACCGTATAATCCCATGGTTTAACCAGGGCAGCAGCCCCATTCTGGGGCCATTGCCATTCCGCCGGGTAAAAAGGGAGGGCAGAGATAGGAGAGCACGGCTGAAATACGAAGCGGGATTGGTCTGTCCCTTCTATCACCCATACTCTGACCAAGCTCGCCCAGTTATGGACTGTGTCATGTTTTTGGTTTCTTTGCAGCGCAGAGCATGAGGCCCCCGGGGAAGTTATGTCGTATGCCTGTAAATGGGTTGTCAGAGCAGTCACCTCTGCCACCTTGCTCACCAGACTCGGGGGTCCGATCTGGGGCCAATGGACAACCCAGTCCCCCTGTTCAATGGGGGGGCCTTTTTTCAGGGGGGGGATCCATGTGAGAGGTATGGCTTCTTGGAGCTGATCCAGGTTTTGTTCTCTTCGTCTCACATATCTTAGTTGGTCCTTCATTTAGTCTGTTGTTTTCCATGCTCCCTGTTGGACATCCCAAATATTCCCCATTGTAAAGACCCCTTTGGCGACCCATTGTCTCCAATGTGAGCGTTTCAACAGGGTAGAGCAATGCTGTCCCACGCCACTCTGGACAGGAACATGGGGTCCTCATGATCATTTTTCCACACATATGTTGTTGCCGCCCTTCTCAGCCTCCAAAGGTGCTTGGGCGGGATCGGCCAGCATGCTGCCTTGTACCACATAGCAGAGAAGATCGCAGTGTTGAGAGCCAATGCCCTTCCCATTATCGAGGTGTGCAGGCCCCTCCACCTGCTCATTCTCCTAAGGGCCTCCTCCACCAGGGAGGCTCCGTGGTCGGGCGGGGGGCCCAACGCTGTAAGCCGCACTCCTAGTATTTGTATGGCCTCCTGCCTCGGTTTCCATGCTATAGCTGGATCAAGGGGGGGAGCGAGGTCTTGGGGGTGAAGCTACCATCCCTCCGTTTTGGACCCCCACTTCACAACCATGTCAGAGGCTATTGAGAATGTTTGTATGGTGGTGACTAATGCATGTAGAGAGGAACTGTTGGCCTTGATCAGCACTGTCAGGTCATCAGCAAAAAGTGATGTCACAGGGATGCGACTGTGTGGGATTTTTGACACGTCTATCTTCTCTATTTTCGGATTAGCTCTGATGGTCGTGGTCAGGGCCTCCATTATAATAACAAACAACAACGGAGCAATGGGGTCACCGTGCCTGACTGATCGCTGAAGCGGGAATGGGTTGGATAGATGGCCGTTTACCATGATGTTCGTCGTCACCGTTCTGTGAAGGGTATCCACCTATCTCCTAAAGTTGGGGCCAAAGTTCATTTTTTGCATGCACAGGTCGAGAAAGACCTAATCCACATGATCATAGGCTTTTTCAAAATCAATAAAGAGGACCGTCACTTCCTTTTTTCTCTGCCTTGCGTATAGCCAAAGACGTCGTCTCTGCGTTCTGCTGAGCACCTCATTCTCCATATGGCCATAAGGAAAGCAAACCTCATGTATTTGAGGAGGTTACTCTGGAAGGGTGACCAGGCGGGTGGAAAGTTTTTCCTTCTTTGCAATAGGATGAGAGCCACATTCCATTGGAATAGCGATGCAGTGAGCTCATCCCACATCGCATCCATCATTGCCACACCTGCACCGCCATTGGGCATGTCAATAGGCAGTATTCCAGGTTTGCTCATCTGCGTTGTGCTCCCTCCCCACAATGAGAGAAGATAGGGACATAACTTCTGTTTGTTCGAGTTTAGTGTGAGTTGTTACCCAGTCGGGGGTCGGGAGACAACGATGTGTAATTTGCCATTCCATAGCCCTGTGGGATGTTGGCATTATGTGTGTGTATGTGGGCCAAGGAATACGGTGCAGTTCTCTCTCTTGCAGTGGCGAGTCCCTTTTCCGCCGGCTTTGTACCACCATTGTGGAGGCATGAAGTTTATGTGCTTGTTTATATCCTCCACGCACCATGTATTGCTAGATCGGCGTGGGCTCGCGACCTTTCCACTCCCACTCTTCAAGGTCGAACGGCAGTGAGCAGACCGGGTTGGCCATCTCATAGGCAAAGTAACCCAAGTCCTCAGTTCCAACTACTTTGATTCTGGATAAGTCCCCCATGGGAAGTACACAGTCTAAGTTCTGGTCCCTTTTTAGGGAGGCCTAGCTCGCCCCCGGTACCTCCAGTGCATAGACTTGTAGCTGCACTCCTTGGTCAGTGCGGTGGCCACCCCGAATATGGTCATAGGGATCAGGTTGGAACTACTCTTTGTAACCGAGTCTTGGCTGCACAATGACAGCCCGTCCTTCAGGACTGCCACCCAGGGGGGCGGGATGGCGCGGTGGATGAGGTCAAGCTTTTCCTGGCTTTTCTTGATATGTCTTAGGTTCAATTGCAGCTGTTGTGCAGACTTCCATATCCCTCTCTCGCTGTCCCAGAGATCCCATACTACGAAGAGGCCGTTTCTCACCCATGTAAGCCAGCGCGAGCCGGTCTCCAGAGAGAGCGGTGATCCGGTTTCATCGCAGATGTGCGGATTTCCAAGCAACGGTTCCTTGACAGGTACACCATTGTGGTCCACGTTAGGTCATGCTTGAGGTCCCATCTCACTCTGTTTCTAGCTGTTTTGTCCCTTTTGTGGCATGGGGGACCAGAAACAGACCAAGCCGTATTTGTGAACCATGTGAGGGGGTGATATGGGGTATCATGGTGAGAGGTAGGTGTCAGGTTTGCCAGTTGTATGTATGTCAACAACAACCATGAGATAGCGTTTGCAAGTAGCATCTTCTGGATCTAGATTGCCCAGCCCACCCACTCTCTTTGGCTGGGACACATATTTTCACGCCAACCTTTTCAAACATCTCGTCGGCTTATGATCACTTCTCCACAAGTAGGCCACTAGCGCTGCTCGCAGATGTGTGAGTTGTTTTTCAGGGATTTCCCAAAAGACCGTTTTATACCAGATTGTGGTGAGGATGGCGTTGTTGATCACCAGCGCCCTACCTACCAACAATGTGTGGAGGCCATCCCATCTTGTCAATCTTTGGAGCGTTGTTTGGACCAGAGTATGTCCATGGTCTGTAGGAGGGTCCATGGCCGTCAGGCGGATCCCAAGGATTCGGATGGCTTCTTCTCTCGGACGCCTGCTGACCGGTGGCTGGTGTGGTGGCTGGGTGAATTGTGGGGACAACCACCAGCCCTCCATCTTTGTTCCCCTGTTCATTTCCATATCCTATGTAACCATTTGAACGCCATGAACGCGCGTTCTCGTTCAAATGTGCGTTTGAACGCGGATTTAAATTCGCGTTCAAAATTGAACGGCATTCAATTATTATTTTATTTTTTTGAAGTTTGAATTTTTTTTGTCTGATGCAAAAAATAACTTGTTTTTTCTTATTATTTTTTTTTGAGTTCTCTATGATGTGGGGTACATATCTGTTAATTTTGGAGTCATTTTTCTAAGGCAAAAAAAAAAAAAAAAAATCGTCAAAGATGGCGGTGTCACATCGTGTTCGCCCACCCATTTTTTTTCCTTTTTATTTTCTGTTTTCACTTTATTTTGCCATCTAAAAAAAATTATTATTTTTTTATAATTTTTTCATGAGTTTTGTATAATGTGAAGTACACATCTGTAAATTTTTAGGGCATTTGTCTCTGACAAGAAACAATAAAAAATCGTCAAATATGGCGGTGTCGCAAATGTACTCGCGCACTCACTAATTTCAATTCTCTTTTTATTTTTTTCTATTTTCTATTTTCTATTTTTATTTCCAATTTGGTAACGAATTTGGATGTAATGCTCAGGCAAATGTTGTTTATTTTATTTTTCTTCATAACATACTTTTGTTTCGGAATTGTTTGAGTTTTTTTTTTGTTTTTTTTGTTTTTTTTTTCCCCGTGGAATTGAACTCCGTGTTCGGTCGCGTTCATTGCACGCGCGTGCATTCCGTTTAGTTTCTGAACGGAAAACCCGCGTTCAATGCACGCGCGGTTTCATAGTCCATGTCTGGTTGGACCACAAAGGTTTGGATGATGTCTGTTAAGGTGAGAAGTGAAGCGGTCGAGGCTCGGATAGGGACGTGACAGACACCATATAAAGGGGTAGCTCCGAGATGTCTACGCGCTCTATATCTGGGTTGGCTTTGATCATCGCTGCCGATCCCTCCATAACCAGCACAAAGAGAATGCGGGCGACTGGGTCCCCTTGCGTTATTAAACGCTGCAAGGCGAAGGGAGAGGACATGTGCCTAGTAACCATAACGTTTGTGGCCGCAGACCTATGTATGATGGACACCCACGATCTGAATCCGTTTCCAAAGTTCATCTTATCTAGACAACAGTCTAGGAAGTCCCATTCCACATGGTCATAGGCCTTCTCAGAGTCTACGAAGAGGATTGTGACTTCCTTGTGCTGCTGCCTGGCGTACTTGATAGTCTCGTTCACTAGCAGGACGTTGTCCTAGATGTTCCTTTGCGGCATGAACCCGACCTGGTCTTGAAAACCAGGTGATTCATGTGCGGGAGCCTTCGATTACTGAGGGCTTTCGAAACCATCTTGGATGGAAGGGGAGGAGCGTGATCGGGCGGTAATTTCGGATGTCTGCTTTGTCCCCTTTCTTGTAGAGGAGCGTGGTGACCCCTTGACTGATTGGTCCTCCAAATGTCCCTTCCATCCGTACTGCATGTATGTATGTAGGCTGCCATGCTATTCCATAATATGTCCCAGTGTTGAAGCCAAAATTCTTTTGGGAAAGAGTCTAGGCCCATTGTCTTTTCATCGTCCATCCCCCTCAAGGCTTCTAGATATATAATCAAGGGTTCTTCCAATTGTTGACGTTGGGTGGATAAGGGCATTGCTGGGAGATGCTGGAGCATGGTTTGGCGGGCTTCAGCTAAGTGTTGTTCCTTTCATTGCCTCGACTCAGAGGTGCACAAATTTTGGTAAGACCGGGCAACATAGTTCACTATCGCGTATGCGTTGTTTGCGTCCGGTAAGGAGTGGTTGATTGGTGGTGCAGCGAGGAGACAGTTGTCTATCTCGCTCTAGCTTTCGCCTTTCTGGAAAAAAATTTTGCCATCGTGCCCTCAGTGTCTTGTCGGCGTATTCATGCATGGATGCGCCACACCTGACCTGGGCCTCAAGGTAGGACTCCAGATGATCTCTCGCTGCTTGTAACCTGTAATAAGTTGTGTCATCTCGGGGGTCAGTCTGCAGTTTGCTGTCCCAAGCTTCCAGCTCGTTGAGCATGTTATCTAGTATTGCCTTGTGTTCCCAAGCATGTGCAATCAATAACTTTTTACTCTATCCCTTAACAGCGCCACACCTTCGTTAAACCAGTCCACTGTTGAGGCAGCATGTTCTTGCTTTGATACCCAGTACTCCCAATAATCCTTAACCAGAATAGAGGGATCCAAGAGAACTGGAACCAGTTTGTATGGCCTCATGTACCTTCCTGGGAAAGCTTGGCACCTGCCACCTAGAGATAGGCCCTTGGTCCCCCTAAGTGGCATTGAGCAGAGACTTCTGATGTTCATACGGGGAGGGGACCAGAGGGGAGGCACAGCGACTAGCCCATCGAAGAAGCTCGGTCCTGATCCTACCGGCTGACCCCTGGCTGATATCGCCCGCGTGCTATAGCAGGTATTGCACCTGCTGATAGGTGCAGCTCCCGCATGTTCCCTCGTTGGAGGCTTGAGCACAGATGTGGCTGCTACGGGGTTCCCTGTAATAATACTATAATGACAATGAAAAAAAGCCTGAAAGGCCGTCTTCTCCAGATTTGACAGGTAGTTGATTTTTTTTTATTTTTTTTTAAGAAAGTAAACTACATTCTTGTCTCAATTTCACCTCACACCTATGTTGCACGCTGGCCGCGGCCGGTTTCAGCCTAGGCCGCGGCCGCCGGCCTAGGCCGGGATCCCCCCGGCCATGCCGGCCCGACCGAGTTTTTTTGGCCTCAGTGTCGGCCGATCTGGGGGGCGGTTTTCGAAGCGGGGAGCGGGTTTGGGGTGGGGGGGTGGAGGGGCACCCCCTCAAAGTGACAGGGCATCAAAAAAAAAAAAAACGGGGGGGTCCTGCACAAGACCCTGGAAGGGTGGGCCGCGAAAAATCCAGCGTCCCCCGTGTGCAGGTTCGTCGATGCGGGGTCGCAGGGAGGAGGGTCTGGAACGGTGGAAAAATAAATAAAAAAATATTTGACCTTTGCGGGGGCGGCCCAACGTGGTTTGGATGAGGGCCTGGTTGGGGCGGGCCGTGCGGCCAGGCCGGGTCGAAGCTAGACGAGGCTGCAGATGGCAGACCCCAGGCGGATCAGGGCCTCACGCACTGAAAGGTAGGCGTCGGTTTCATTCATGAGGGCGATGACAGTTCATGGCATATTTTAAAACAACACATTCATGGCAATCATAAGTCAGACCCTGTTTGGCATACCAATGTCAAAACACATTGAAAATCAATCACAGTGCGGCGAACCACAAGTTTCAAACAGTGATAACAGGCAAGTGTGTCATAGTGTGTGTTCACTCATGATAGTGATGGGCATTCATTAGCACATCATTTATGTAAGAACACATTTATTAACACATCATCCTTATGTCGCATCTGAAATTAACAGCACATTCATAATGGAGGCATCCATGACATGCAGGTGCGTGGTGCGTGGCATCGGAGAAGCACATAATTTGCAACAATCACGACAACAGAGCAGAAAACAATCACCAAACAACAGCGACTCAGATGCAAGACCAATGTTGGCGGAAGAACAAGAACAAGAGCAAATATATGACAAAGCATTTCAATGGAAATGCGTATGTACAAGGCTGAAGCCAAAAACTGGACCCGTAGTCTCTACTGTACAACCGAGTAGCAAAAAAAAACTGGACCCATCGTCTCTGCTACACAACAGAGTAGCAAAAAAAACTGGACCCGTCGACGGGTGTCGTCTCTACTGTACAACCGAGTAGCAAAAACAAAAAAGAAAACCCTAATGTCCACATACTGTCGTCGTCTCCATGGAACAACATCGACATAAATATGCAACAACCCTGCCAACAGAGCGTCCAAGCTGTACAGCCACGCGAAAAACAAAAAAAAACTAATGAAAAAAAAAATTACACCACGGACGTCGTCATTTGCCTCCAGAGCGCGCGCAGCCTCTCCCGGAGGACGGGCGGCCATGCGGTCCTCCCCGGCGCCCTCCTCTCCCTCCAGCACCTGTGCCCCATGCCCCGTTGACATATGCTGCATGTGTTGCAGCGGCCGCCGCGGCCACCTGTGCCCTGTGTTTGCGGGCCGCAGTCTTGATCGGCTCGGACTCAGTGTCTGCGTCCTCGTCCTCCTCCGCCTGTGCAGCAATCCCCCCCTCTCTCTCCCTTTGAATCGTGTCCAATGTTGTCTGCCCAGCGGCGACCCCTGCAGCGAGTCGAGCCTCAACCTTCGAGAGGCCATGCTGTCGTCTCGTCCCGGGACGCATCAACAACCCCTCCTCGCCCGATGTGAACTGCTCTCCCCGCAGCCTTCTGTAGATGTCCCTGCGGCCTCGAGGACGAATGATCTCCTCGTCTCCATTCGTGACAAACCAAGCATGCGACCTGCCATCTGCAGTCTCGGACGTCCAGACCCACCCTCCGCAGCCTGCGTCTGAACAGTCGTACGTCCCGTGAAGACGCACCTCCCGGCATCGTAATCCGCCCGCAATCGGTCCCCGACCCGACGAACAGCTGACCATTCGCCACCCACACCACCTCGGACTGTCGGCAGGGAACCGCCACTGTGCGCAACTCCAGGTGCCGCCGTCCCGTCCCCGGTGTCGACCCTGGCCTCCGGAGTCCATGCGGGCGGTGGAGGCATCGATCCTGCACTATCTCTACCGTTGTCGCTGCAACCGTCGGACCCCACCTCACCCGCACCGGAGTCCCTCCCTCTCACGCCGCTGAGCGACGAACCCGACCAGTGAGGGCTCTGCACTGTGAACGGCGGCGGTGAATATACCCTCCCAGGGGCCCGGTGCTTGCCGCTCTTGCGGCTCACGTGTGCGAAACGGTCATCCGTCAACGCTTGCGCCAAAGCGTCGACGTCGAAGAAAGTGTGCGCTTTGTCCTCAGGGCGCAAGGGAGGCACTGTGGGGTCCCTCAACACCGAGGCGAGCCTATACGGATCGTCCTCGGGACCGTGGTCGTCGTCATCGTCGCCGTCTGGTCCATCGTCTCCACCGACAGTATCCCCATCTCCACCGGGTCCACCCTCTCCTCTGCCACACATTGCGGCACCCTGTCCCTCATCACCCGCAGTCTCGCTGTCGCCACGGCCCCCACTAGGGGACCCACCGCCCATGACAACATCCTGCCCCTCAGGGACACCCGCGGTCTCCTCGTCGCCGCGTCGTCCACCACCTGACCCACCACCCGCGGTGACATCCTGCCCCTCATAATCGAACTCCCCCTGAACCTCCTCCTCAGGGACACCCGAGTCGTCTACGTTACGGCTCCCTCCCCCTCCTGTCTCCAAGTCCCTCTGCCGATGCTGCTCGTCGAGATACGCGAACCGACTCTCCCACTGTGGCAAACTCCTCAGCCGCTCCTCCTCCTCTCGGTCCAAACGGGCATCCCTCTTCTCCTCAGTCTCAACAGGGCCCCGCTCAACGTCCGCGTCTGTGCGCACCTCCTATGGTGAGGCACGTTGACGTCCCTCGACACTGAAATCTCCCAAGCTCCCGCCAAGCCCTACGACGTCGAAGTCCTGTGTGCGGAGCACCGACGGCGAGCGGGGGCGGATACCGGCGTCGGAAGGAGTCCTCTCCCCCCCACGATCCTCGCCGTCATGTGTCCGGTCTCTGCCTGCTGCCGACGCCAACCTCTCCGAACGCCTAAGTGCCTCGGGCTGTGCAGAGATCGGATGATGGGAGGGAGAGAAGCGACGATCGCGAAGGGGCACCTCCTCATCCTCGGCCTCCCCCTCAGCCTCGCTGTCACTCCTAACCTCCCAACGCCTGCCTGTCTGCCGAAGACCTCCCCGTGGCTGCTGCTCCCCCGAGTCGTCCACGCGAACCTCCGCATGCGAACGTCCTCCACGACCACCGCCGGCTCTGCTGCTGCCACTCGCCTGCGCGGTCGACGGCACATCACCAGTGATAACTGATGTGAATGAATCCATGTCGTCACGACCCCCACCGTGCGATTTAATAAATTGCACAAGCGCTCGAGCGCGGATGATGGTGTCCTTGACCCACACCACTCGCGTCCCGATATCTGACAACATCAAGTTGCAGACATGGGTGGAGCAGGGGTGCCAAGTGAACCTCCTGATGTCGGGCTCGGGGTCTGTGGCGAACCTGCGCGCTGCCGCCGTATAGTTATTGGCGGAGTTTGTGCAGAAGCCGATCACGTCCTTTGCAGGAAAGGACAAGATGATGGCCCGCCACCTACGGTACACGACATCCACTGTGTCTCGGACCGGCCCGTCACGTGCGACGGTGGCGTACAGCAGGGCGCCATTGGCGCCCCCGACGAGGAAGTTCACGAGCGGCTTGCCGCTGCGCGACTTCCTCCCGTCGAAAAGGATAGTGGCACCGCTGTGCCGGAAAATGGTGCGCACCTCGCTCACCATCGTCGCCACCTTCGCCCTCTGCGAAGGGATACTGGCGCCCGCTGTAACCCTGTAGGAGGGAAACCGGAACTGGATAGAGTGAGGCACTCTCTCTGCTGCCTGCCGCACCCTCTGGAACTCCGGACCACAGAAGGCGTTGAATGGCAACTTCTTCACGTAGATTCACTGAAGCCACGCGTCCGTGAACTCGGCCAACTTCTCTCTGGCGTACATCTCGTCAATCGTGGTCTGTCGAGCCCTCTTCTCCCTGCCCGTGTCTGGCACCTCGACGCCAGCCTGCCCCACTGCCCTCTTCTCCCTCCTCGCGCGCTCCACCTTAGGTCGTGGCGCCCTAGTAGCAGGACCCGCTCGACCGACGCCTCTCGACGTCATCACCACCTCCTCCCCTGGCAGGTTAGGCTCTCCGACTGCCTCGTCTGCCTCGTCTGCAACCGCCCCCTCCCTGGCCCCACCCTCGCGGCCCTCCTCCTCATCGAGGGCGTCCTGAATGTCGTCCCTCTCTACGTCGTCCATCCGCTGTCTCTGGCCACCCGCAGGGGCTCTCATGTCCCGTATGCCCTCGTCTGCCATCCACCTCTGCACCCGCTGAGCAGTGGACGACACAAATGTGTAGTCCGTGTTGTTCCAGAGTTCCGCGAGAACTCTCATTCCGCCAGCTTTGCAGAACTTCGACTGCGTGAAATGACGCGCGGCCTTCGACGACCCCCCCTAAAACAGGTGGCCGCATAAGTTGCAACGCAACTTTCGGTCCCCGTGCATCTTGGACTGGTCCCCGACGTACTGGCCCGCGGTGACGAAGTTCCAAACAATGTTCCCTCGCCTCAACTTCGCCATCTCGTTCTCAGACAGCGGGTTGAACTTGGCACCCCCAGACCCCCCCGCACCGCTGCTCCCTACACCCCCCGTCATCACCCCCCCACCAGGATCCAACAAGTCATGGCCTCGATCTTGGATGTCGTCTGACTGTGCCGCACTATCGATGTAGCGTCCCCTCGATGATGAGTCGATGTCGCTGCACCCTGACGTCCCCGCCGCTCCTGCCGCCGCTCCTGCCGCCGCGACCCCTCGATGTCGCGCAAGCCCACGGTCCACTAGCATCCCGGCCGACCGCCCAGCAGCACGCCTTGGAGGTGGGCAGCCCTGCCCGGCCGCCCTCGGCCGTGATCGGCCTCGATCAGCCGTGTTCGGCCGCGTTCGGCCGTGTTCGGCCGTGTTCAGCCGTACCCGGCCGCGGCCGGGCAGTAAAATGACCGCGCGCTGGAAAACGACGCACGCGGCGATGGCGACGGCCGTGCGGCGGCCGCTGGGCAGCGCGGGGCCGCTGTCCCACGTGCTCGCGCGGCGCGCGCCGCTGCAGGGTGCGCAGGAAGAAGAAGAAGAAGAAGAAATAGATGATCTCTCTCTCTCTCTCTCTCTCTCTCTCTCTCTCTCTCAAGAGTCTCTCTCAAGAGTCTCTCTCTCTCTCTCTCTCTCTCTCTCTCTCTCTCTCTCTCTCTCTCTCTCTCTCTCTCTCAGTGGTGAGCAGGCATTTTGGCAGCATAACGGCAACAGCAACAACTGTTGCCGTTTCAGATAAATGGCAGCATTTATCTGAAACGGCAACAGTTTTGCCGTGGCCTGGGCCCTGGACCCACCGCCCTCCCCACACTGCCCACTGCCCACACGGTGCCCCGCACTCGGTGGCACCGAAACAGGGCCAAAATGAACGTGTAGGGCTTTTCCAGCCCTACACGCCCATATTTTTTTATTTTATTTTTTTACATGTAAAAAATGGGAAAAAAAAATAATGTACCGAACTCGGCAGGTCGGCCTAGGCCGAACCGGGCCGATTCGGTCATCTGCCTAGGCCGCGGCCGATTCGGACCCCCCGGCCGCGGCCGGGCGTGCAACATAGCCTCACACTACCTACATTTTTTATTATTATTATTATTATTATTATTATTTTTACAAAAAACAAGCTCCATCTATAGGTGGGGGGCAGTACCTGCTGGAAACCGGGTCCAGCGTCCCATAGATACAACCATATCTTCACAAATACTTCTAATTGTAGTTGTACGGGGAACCCCGTAGCAGCCACAACCGTGTCCACGAGAGAACACAGAAGCTGCACCCAGCCTGCAGATGGGCGATGCCGGCAATTGCGTTAATCTAATCCCGCTCGGAAATGAAAATTGATAGGTCAAGCACCTGATAAAGCTTGAGCCTGGAGGCATGAAGTGTTGATTAGATCCCATTGAGAACTGAAAACGAAACATTCCAGGCACTGAGAAGGACCAAAACGGCTAGTGGCGCCAGCCGAAAAAAAAACAAAAAAAAATAAAGGCGCGCTGGCGCTTCGGCGAAGCTAGGCATAGAGGGGGAACCTGCGTCGGAAAAACGAGGCTGGAAGGTAGTGGCAATTTAAAGCATGTGGATGAAAACTGCGAAAGGTTCAGGAGGCTATCCAATTCTCATGGCGGGCAGCACTCAAACTAGGCGCAGATATCCAGACCGATAACCGGGTCATCCCAGCCCCTACTCAGCCCCTCCCCATGCTGGTTTATTGGGTCAAGGGGAGAATAGGCATGGAGTGGGCCCGTGGGGGTCCTATGAGATGGGACTGCCTGGGGCAGGACCACGTTAGTCTCCAATTAGGACCAGGTACTGCAGCAAAACCTGGTCCGACTAATTCGGTTATTTGAATATTGCGAGGCACAATGCCTCTATACGCCCTACTGGGCCCTATTTTCAGCACAGTCGGCCGCCCTAAGTGAAGGCAGGCTCGACCGAGGCCTACAGGCCATTTTTGGGGTCACCACGCAACTGGGGAAATTCAGGCAGTTGCGCAGCGCCAGTTGGTTGAGAGCGCCCAGGCCCAGACTGCCTCTTTCGAATGTAACAGAGGCAGGCCCTGGGCCAGATTCGTAACATGGACCGAACACAGGCCGCGGGTAGTTGGACAAGGGCAACCACCACAGGCCCAGGGCCTGATTTGTTTGGACTGGGGCTCAGCCTCGCTGGGCCTACCGGAAGCTTCTGGGCAGAGGCCCAGCACAGCCAAGCTGCACGCAAGCAGGCAGGCCATTTCCATTTAGGAAAGGGCCTGCCCACACATTCGGCATTCGGGCACTGGCGCTGCTGCGCAAACACTGGCCAGCACTTACACGCTCACGGGCGAGCTGGAAGCAGCAGGCAGCCATAGCTGAGCTGCACTGCTGTATGCTGGGTGGGGCACATGGTGGTCGTTGGGTGCATGTGGGATCTGTGAGTTGGGGAACGAGGTTGTGAGTGATACGAGAGACATACCTGGTGCTTGAAGCATGCCGCATTGGCCGAGATCTGCTCGTACTTCGGGGAGCTGTTGACGTCATCGGCGGCATTGTAGATTAGGCTAGATAGGATCTACCAACTGTAGTCTGGGCGCCGAGCGCCAGATAGGATATCGACATTGGTTCTTCATTGATGATGATGAGATTATTCCAGCAGTGTCAATTAATATGAGCTTTTGCTGTATTCTTATTTGGTGGAACTCGTGATGCAATTCTGCTGTTGGTTCGAGGTCACGACTATCTGGTCTCATGTGTATGATGCTGTTTGATTTCTGAAGTTCGCTATTGCTCATCTTCCTTGCAATATCCTCTAAAAACTAAATCGAACTATATTCGACGTACTGCTCCTTTTTCATTGATTTATACATCTACTGTATGGACTATCATTCGAAAGAGCATAGAGGATGTCCAAATGGTGATTGGGTCTTTCCATACTTATTCTAATTACAGACATAAATATTTTAGTTTATTGCCTAGTCCTTCCTTTCTTAATCGTATAAGAGTAGTGAGCTCCCATCACGATGATGGGTCGAATGCTTTTGAGCCATCCACCCCCATCTGCTCCCCCACTGTTTGACCCGGCGATAGATCCACAAGCCACACTTCAAACCACCAGTCCATCGGAGGCTAAATTGTCGAACCAGAAAGTGCATTTGTCCGAGCCTGACATCTACAGTGACCGCAGATTCAACCACGCGGGACATGGTAC
>BFEA01000063.1:2971042-2982292 GCA_003427395.1 Chara braunii
AGAGAGAGAGAGAGAGAGAGAGAGAGAGAGAGAGAGAGAGAGAGAGAGAGAGAGTTGCAATGTTTACTGTTGGGAGACAATTCCAAAGAGGATGGGGACGATCAAAGGAGCGGAGGAAGAAATTGAAAGCCGAAACAAAAGGAGAGGAACGGCTGGGAAATGGGAGAACAGGTTCTTCAAGTTCTTTTCCTTGCATGGAGTATAGAGCCCATTTAGTAAAGTTAAATCAATGAAATTCAATTTGATAATATTTATATTATCGAATGCACATCCACCCACTTTATGAATATTAAGACTTCCACAAAGATCGCAAACCGTATTCTTGTTGTACCCGCTCCCCCTCCTCCCTCCACCCCCTTTGTTTATTCCCCCTTCCTCCCCACATTCTCCCTCCAGCCCATTTAGTTAAGTTCAATCAATAAACAGTATTAAAACTCAATTTAATAATATTTGTAATTTTGTACAATGTACATCCATGATTTATGATCCATGATCCATCCACTTTATGAATAATAAGACTTATAAACGGTATTCTTGGTGTACCTGCTCCCAATCCTCCCTCCCCCGCCCCCCCCTTTTTCTCTTCCCCCTTCCTCCCCACAATCTTTCTTCTTTCTCTTCTATCCTTCCCTCTCTTCCTAACTGTGTTCTTCCTCCCTCCTCTTCCCAACTTCCCCCTAGCCGCACAGCTCCTGATACAAGGAGAGTAATTTCTTTTTTTATGCTTTTTCTTTCTAATATGCATTTCAATCACCGTTACACGAACACTTGCGAAAAGAGAATTGAAAAAAAAAGAAAAAAGACTTTATTCGCTGAATTGCTTCTTCCAAGCTATTCAAACAAACCACAACCACCCTTTACATCCTCATCAACACACTCTAATTATCCACAACCTCGTCCGTTTCCTTACTGTGGTGTATCCACAGTACAACTACATACCAATCCACCACTCACTTTTCCCTTTTGTCGCCGTGCCAAATTTAGCACTCCCGTATCTAACTATATCATTGTCCGCATATACACACTCTTATTTATCCACAACCTTATCCGTTTCCTTACTGCCGTCTATCCACAGCACAACAACATACCAACCCACCACTCACTTTCCCCTTTCGTTCTCGTGCCAAATTTAGCGCTCCTGTATCCAACTATATCGTTGTCCGCATATACGCACTCTTATTTATCCACAACCTTATCCATTTCCTTACTGCATTTAAGCCGCAGTACAACTACATACCAATTCAACACTCAACTTTTGTCTTTATGGTCGTGCCAAATTCAGCACTCTATCTAACTATATATCTTGGTCTATTTATATCTTCCTCGTCCCCACAACGAACCACTTGAAAATTGGTCCTAAATGTCTCCTACTACATATCATATCCAGACATGGATAAGAAACGGACAATAGTATTCAGCCATCCATACGATCTATAGCAGCTTATTAGTAGTTACAGCCAGGCCATATAACAAGGAAACACTAAGGGCGTATTCACACTACGACTTTTCTAAATGTATCTGACTGAAATTGCGGCGAGAACCCGATGAACCTGACTGAAAATCAAGTCCAGAGCATAGTGCAAAAAGTCCTAGTGTGCGTATACCCTAATACTAGATAGTTCACAAAAATAGAAAAGACACTAGTGCGTAATCACATCACTCCCAGCTGGAGCACTCAATGACAACGGATAAGATCGACAGGACCAGCTGGACTACTTACAGACAACTGATTAACCCCCCCCCCCCCCCCCCCCTACCCTTCAACTTGACCGGATGGGGGGTAAATTCCAAAGGCTGCCAACTGGGAAACAGAGACCAGGGAGAGCACCGGGCATCGGCGGCATCAACTGGTAGCGAACGAGCGAAATTACATCGAAGAATCCTGAACCAATCAACAAATTCATCAAATCATCCTAAAGCCACTCAACTACTTCATTGAATGCCGGACAGACATGGAGACATGTTAAGCGTAGAACTAAATTTCTAGAAGAAAACGGGAGAAAAAAAGAACACGAATTCAAAAGTCGGACAAACACGCAATCAGAAACGTCATCCAACGTGGTTGCTACAGAAGCTCTCGCAGGACCAGGATAGGGTGTGTTGCCAGGAGAGGTAACAGATGGGAGTATGCTAAGGGAGTGTGAAGGAGAGATGAAGAAAGGAGAGCCTAGCTTGGGCGGGAAGGGGAAGACAAAGCCCCATGGGGGGGCAGGAGGGAGCGGGAGGGGGAGGGAGGGGGTGGGGGTTGGGGGGGGTCTATAGGCTAGAGAAGGGAGGGATTAATCCACCTGGAAAAAGGCTGAACGTACGTAGACATGATGCTGTCCTGCATTCGAGGCCTGTCTCTTATACACATCTAGATGTGTATAAGAGAGGAGGGGAGGGGAAGGGGGGCAAAGGAAAGGCAGGAGGGGGGAAAAGAGAATGGAAAGAGAGGAAACCAGGAGGAGACGGAGACTCGTTTGGGGGGCTGGGGGATGCGGGCGGGGGAGGGGGGTGAGGGGAGGAGAGGAAAGGAGAAGCTGGCTTCACAGAGGCATTGGGTGGTTGATGAGGAGAGGGGGACATGGTTTGTAGGGCGGGGGAGAAGGACGGGAGCGGTGGTGGGGAAATCCCAACCTAGTTTGGGGAATTTGGTTAGGTGGGTGTATCGGGGGAGAAGGGAGAGGGGAACGAGGTGGGCTATTATTTGAATCCAGGAAGCATATTCTCATTCTTCTGGAGATTGGGTCGGCCAGCATGTGCCTTCCTATTAGACATCCATCCGATGACTATCCATCCATAAGAGGGGAAAGAGGGAAGGGAGTAAGGGGGGAAGGGAGTAAGGGGGGAAGGGGGGGGGGGGGGGGGGGGGGGGGGGGGGGGGGGGGGGGGGGGGGGGGGGGGGGGGGGGGGGGGGGGGGGGGGGGGGGGGGGGGGGGGGGGGGGGGGGGGCCCGAGGGGGGGGGGGGGGGAAGGGGGGGGGGAGGGGGATGGGCCAGCGTCTGCCTTCATATTAGACAGCCATCCGGCGATGGCTATCCTTCTACGGGAAGGGAATGGCGGAGAGGTGGGTGCAGGGCGGAGGTCTCTAACAAGGGTGCAGAGTTGGGTGTGGTGTATGTGAGGCCCGGGGAACAAGGGATTTGTCGTTCTTTCTTTCGATGAAAGATAGCAACCAGCAACCACCTTCCTCTCTCTTCTCGCTACCAACAGAAACGAAGAAACACCTCCTCTATCTCCCCCGCTTCCTCCAAGCTAACTCGAAGACACCCCACACTATCCTGGAGTTACATTCTCATATGATTTGTCAGTCCTAGATGTCCCACTAATTTTGTGTGGGCATGGATTTCTGTGTGGGAAATGTGTGCGACTAAGATTTTGGGGTGGCACATGGAACTTGCGGGAACAATCTAAGCCCCATTTGTGTGGGACATGCGTGGGACATGTGTGGGACATGGAACTTTTGTTTCGCACATAGAACTTGTGGGAATAATCTAAGTCCCACACAGATGGAGTAATCGTGTGGACTTAGATTCTTTCGTATCGGTCATTGAGTTCTCTAATGATTTGCCACTCTACTCTCTTCCCCCTTCCCCCACCCCCACAAAGCTCACATACCAACCACCACTCCTACTCTTCCTTTCGTGTATTCTTTATTCTTTTCCTTGGCCCGTATCGGCCGTTGGGTTTTCTACTGATTTGCCACTACTCTGTCTCCCCTTCCCCCCTCCACAAAGCTCACATACCAACCACCACTCCTACTCTTCCCTTCGTGTATTGTTTCTTCTTTTCCTCGCCCGCCCCCTCATTCTCAGGTCTCACATAATCGTACAACCCCCCCCACTGTTCTCCGTGTCTTGAGAAGATACCCTTGACTGCTGCGGTTGTTGCTGGCCATATCTGCTCCCTTCTGGATTATAAGAGAAGTCCGAAACATCGAGCCCATACCTCTCTCGCATGCGCTGGCTCCACGCATCAGACCTAGGTGGACCCTGACCCGCTGCTGCTGGCGCCCCCGTCAGCGGTGGTGGCGGCGGTGGCATCATGCTTCCAGGCTGGACACGTGGCAGCAACGGCTGACGAATCGCTGTTGTCCTCGATATCACCCCGTACTCGTCGTCGCTGTCACTTCCTCTTCCCCTTCGTCTCCTACCACCTTGCATTGCCTTAAGTGACATGGAGAGGAGAAGACCAAGAACCTCAACACTAGCCACAGCTATGGCGATCCCTTGAAAAATTTGAAGATGCTGAGCGATGAAGGACTTGGTCTTGACCAGCTGGCCGGTGGGGTCAGCCGGCAAATAGTCTTGCCAGTTGTCGTTTAAGAATACAACAGCTGCCAGCGCGGCTTGCGCCATCAGCAGAACGGCGAGGCCGAGAGAGTGGCAGGAGAGACAGCAACCATTATTAGTCCCTGCACCAATCAGACCCGTACACGTAACAACAGCCATGAAAATACCGGCAATCAAGAAGACGTAAATGAACCACGGAGCAGGAAGCTTAAGGTCGTTGAGGCCTGCAGAGACAATGGCAGAAGTTTTCCCCATCATGGAAGAGGAGGAAAACCCCGTCGTCGGTGGAACTGGCGGCTGAGGTGGGGTTGGAATATAAGCCCACCATGCATTCAGCATCCACGCCCCGTACCCAATCAACCCAACCCCCACCATAGCCAGAAGGAAATTGATCACCTTCAGCAAACACTGCAGAAAACCTTGACACCCCATCTTCACTCACCTCTCTCTCTCTCTCTCTCTCTCTCTCTCTCTCTCTCTCTCTCAGAGTCAGAGTCAGAGGGTGTGCCCCCTCCCCTCCCTCCACACACCCTCGCCCGCCCTCCCCCCCCGCCCACACACACACTCACACAATTACACAATTACTCTGATGAAAGATTGTGCCGGGTGGATTTGCTCAAGAAAGGAGGATCTCCATCAGACTGTCATGGTGGACCCCTCCCCTCTCAGTCAGCTGGTTGAGCTTACCGTAGCAGGAGTGTCTCGAATCATGTGTTCGTCATAGCGCAGACACAGACACTCGCCTGCCCTCCAGCGCCGGGCTGGTCTGCTCGTTCTGCCGCGGACCCCAAGTGCTATGCACATTGGTATCCCGAAGTCATCCGCTCGTGCACAGGGCCTTCCGCCTTTGCCCTCGCAAACGCATCCACTTCCTTCCCCCCACTCCCGCTTTTGTGGAAACTGATGTGGCACCAAGGAGCACCCTCGACCGTGATCACCCGCGCCGCCGGGCCACGCCAAAATCAGTATTTCATGATATTCTGCAAAAACGTGCCACAATCAGCACTTCATGATATTCTGCAAAAACGTGCCACAATCAGCACTTCATGATATTCTGCGAGTTTTCACGCTGTCAACAGTGTAGTAATGATTGGGGAAGATTGAACAGGACTCTCATTCAAAAATATAAAAACAGAACGTTGGAATGAAAAATTGCCAAATAGTCCCTCCAAATTGACCGGAAAGACTCGCACATGCCAAAAATAGTCCCTCCATTTTGACCGGAAGGAGGCTTTTTTTTTCTTCTTCTTTTTTTTTCCTCGAAATTCAAATTTGAACATGAACATGAACCGAGGCCGGGGACCTTGACATTACACCTGGATGATATCCGGAAGCATCACCCAGCTTTCTTAGCTTACAGGCCAATGCCTGCAGGTCTTTCATCACAGACTTCGCAGCTCTGTTGCTGCCAACCTAAATTAACCTAGCCTAGCTAACTGACCACTAACACTAATCCATAATCTACTGATAGACCGTGCAGGCGCGGTACCGCAGACAAGAGCCAAGGGGGGGGCGATGCGACGACGGCGGGGGAAAGCAGGTCGATGCAGAGGCTGCTGTTCGGAGCGGGGATTTGGAAGGCAGTTTGTCGCTTCTCTGCGCTGGGGCTTAGGCATGTTAGGGTCTGGAGACTTGCAGTGGTAATTTTACAGCGTTCGTGTCTCGGGACCACACAATGGCTGGCATCGCTAGCCAAAAAGGGAAAAAAGTGTGGGATTGACGGTCTGGCAAAGTTCGGCGCGCAACGGAGCATCTCGAGGCCCAGGTGTATTGGGGGTCGCTCAAGACTCGTCGGGACTGAAAAAAAATTTGCAGGTTGCATGGGCAGTTCAGTTCTGTTTACAATGAAATTCGATGCTGGCCAAAAAGGGGAAAAAGTGTGGGATTGACGGTCTGGCAAAGTTCGGCGCGGAACGGAGCGTCTCTAGGCCCGGGTGGATTGGGGGTCGCTCAAGACTTGTCGGGACTGAAAACAGCTTTGCAGGTTGTGTGGGCGGCGCAGTTTTGTGTTACAATGAGAGTTATTAAGCTGCAGCTGTGGTTTGGTACTGTTTTGGCATTGTGAAGCATGCAGAAGTGTTGACTCAATGAATGAATGATACAATGAGCTGTATCATTTGTGTATGCAATTGTCTGTGTGACCTACAGTTGTCTGTTTTGTTGCCTCGGCTATTTCTGTCTAGCTTACTGTCTTCACCCGAATAGAACGCCCGGCCATTATTGCCGCATCTAGACAAAAAACTGCCGGGCGTTCTATTCGGGTGAAGACGGTGGCAGTTGCTTGCTGGATTCTTTGGCGGTTTCACTCTGTTAAAGAAGCAGTACATGACCCCAGGCAACTGAAGAACCTGTTTTTAAAGTCTCTCTGAAAATTTGGAAGGCTGAGTGCCGTAGATAAAATGAATCGGCGGTGGGCGGCCTTCGAAAGGGGCCCGCGGCCTATAGCTGCCCTCCAGCTTTATGGCTTTAAGTGATCGGTTAACTCTTTAATTTGTCGAGCAGCTTGTTGTCTTGCCAGTGCTTGTCTGTATGTTTGCAATTGGCTACATGTTTGTCTGTTTGGCACATGTCTATGTAATTGCCTCTGTGGGTGGGCGGCCTCCAAAAGGGGCCCGCGGCCTATAGCTGCCCTCCAGCTATATGGCTTCATGTGATCAGCTAACTCTTTAATTTGTCGAGCAGCTTGTTGTCTTGCCAGTGTTTGTCTGTATGTTCGCAGTTGGTTATATGTTTGTCTGTTTGCCGCATGTCTATGCAGTTGCCGCTGCGAGCTTCTGTTCCTTTAGTTGTCTAGCTTTTACCGGAAGAAGACAATGGCGTTTCGTGCTGAACAATACAAGCCCTATGTAGCGTGGTGAACAATGCATGATCTTCTTTTCTGTTCGAGCACTGACATACCAATGACATGCGTTGATGCTATGTATTACTTGTGAACGAAACGTGTTTGTTGTTGTGGTGGCAGGCAAGGGTGGTTGCCTGTCTTGTTCTTTGTCCATGCGAGACGTAGTGAGGTTCATGTAGTCAGATCATTTCGCAGCGGGTGAGCATTACGCCGTGTGGATGTGTATTGTCAAACAGATTCCTTTGAGGTGGTAACGTGACTTGCGTTGTCTGGCTGTTGCTTGGTCAAGAACAAGTTCAAAAAGGCGGACGGAAAAATTACAGCAATTACTTTGGAGACTGAGAGAATCATGCCGTTGAGGTGGATGATGTTTGACTTAAGTGAAGAGGCTATTCTATTGCTGTTACTTGTTTTATAGTCGTTATTCTTGTCTGTTGTTCGTTTGGCGTGCTGTTTGCTTGAAATTTTCTTGCGACTGTTTGTTCGTCTGAGTTCAAAACAACGAAGGGAGAAACCAGAAAAAGAGAACCACGTCGTTGAACCAGGTAATGTTGAGGAACGGTATAGACCGATTGCAGACCAGGTGCATTGAAGCAGGTGCGGAAAACTGTACAAATGTTTAGCTGTGAGGTTATGTGATTTAACTTGATTAGCTGTGTGTGATTGGAACAGTGGATAAAATGTGTTCAGGCGCGCAGCCTGTCTTTGTCCGCAATAGCAATTACTGACCAACGTGTTTCTTTACGGCATCACGCACCGCTGTGCACGCACGGCCTCGAACCGGCACCCTCAGCACCGACGTCTCATCAGCACTGCAACCCTCGGAGGCGTTATAAAAACTGGATCCATACCATTCGTGATATCCAGGGTTGCAGCGTTCTTGAGCTCACACCACACACACAACACCACACCACAGACACGGCAATCAACGCAGTCCGCTCTGACAACACGCAGCCCAATGTCCGGAGCTTTTATGCAAGTGTGGGTCTGCCTGCACTGTGGTGGTAACTCTGGATTCACCTGTCATGCTCTGTTTTAGGGTTAGGGTTAGGGTTGGCCACTGTAAAGTTGAAACCATCTTCGCAAGATGGAATTTGCCAGAAAAGAGTCCTGACCTCAGCATGCCCCAAGCTTTAGCAAAGCTCCCCCGCCCCCACGACTGAACATCACAGACAGATTCAAAGTTCAAACCCAAGTCTGTCATACTCACGCTGGCAGTTTCCTGCATGTATCTTGCTGCAGGTGATGAATCGGACTACCGTCATCCGCAGAAATTAGCGAAAAACGAGTCCTGATACGAGTACGCCATGAGCGTTGGCAAAGCTTCCCCTCCCCCAGGACTGAACATAGCAGACGGATCCGTCATACTCACACTAGCTCTTTTGTAAACCGCAGTTATGACCAGACCCAGACTCAGGAATCTAGCTGCCATCATGTCCAGAATTTGGCAAAAAAAGTCCTGGTGTGAGTATGCCCTGAGCTTCAGCATACAGCTCATAGGTAGCGCTCAGGGCATACTCACACTAGCTCTTTCCTAAATGTATGTAACTCGTTCTAACGACAATTACGGGCAGAGTAGGATCTCACCTCTTCTCAGTTTGCTCCTTCCTTGCACTCGAGTGCATCTTTCTTTCTTTGTGTGCCCCTTTCAGTTGTTTGTCTGTAGCTTTGCACTGGGTGCAATTTCATGTAACAGTCAGGTTGCCTGTTCGTAGACAAAGCCGGGGAGACGTCAGCACGAGAAAGCCCCCCCCCCGCCCCCCTTCTCTCCACAATCCCATGGAGACATGAGCACGACAAACCCTCCCACCCCAATCCACATTGGCAGGGATACATGACCACGACGAAGCCCCCCTGAACACAAACGCACTCCGATGCCAGCACCGTCTCATGGTACTTTTTGCGTTGCAATCAGAGTTGATTAAATAGGGTCTAAGAGTATCGTCTGCATGTGGACTATGTGCCACTCAGCAATGCAGTGCAGGAGTGTGGCGGACCTGAGCACATACACTTTGCATGCACGTGGTGAGCTATAAGTGTGCAATGAGTTCATCAATTAATCCAATGATATTGTCATGGACAAATGCTCTATGAGTTGGCCATGACTCGCATGAAATCATATTTAAACCACCATTACCTTTCTCCGCTTGAAAAACAAATGTGTGGCCATATACGGTCATAACTTTCGGGGGTCAGCGTACGGGACCAAAATGGCTGGCGGCACCAGCTAAAATGAGGCCCGGGCCAGTTCATTCTTCAGGCTTGGCTTCAATAGCTGGCGAGGGGACTGGTGGCTGAAGTTTAAACATCACATGTGTACACTGCACCAGTGCAGTATGTGCTGTGTTCCATACACACGCATGTTGTGCATACAGTTGCACCTTCAGTATGGGTCCAAGAGAAAGCAGCTTCCATTGGATTCTACCACTCCCCCCAGTGTGGCTGATCATCCGAAAAGACCAGCTTCCACTTTCCGTTAACTGTGGGACTCGACCCTATCAAAGGGACGAAAAGAAGACGCTAACATGAAGTTCTGAATCTTAGGGTGGGACCTGACAGGACGGCGGCAAACGGTTTCGGAAGTTGGAAAGTGATTTCCGGGACCCCACAGAGCAAAAAAGCCGTTTTGGAAGACGAAGGCAAAGTGTTTTCACTTGGTCCGCGGCCCGGCAAATCCTACGTGGCTCTAGCTTTCCGTTTTCCAAATGTCGGGCCGTTTACCTACCTTCCGGCTGCGAACTCCAGAGCCTGCGGACGGAAGTTGCTACCCTTCAATGTGAACATGTGAAGGTCCGCGCTTCGGTCCTGCGGGGGAAAGGCCGGGAATGAGCTGTTGTCACACGCTTACCGTTGGGGCCAGTTCCGTAGCACCGTGTGGGATCGGGGGACCCGATTCCCCGTCGGTTCTTGAATTTTCCCGCACCCTGAGGGGGCCTACGATTTCACAAAATCTCGATTTTGTGTGAACCTCCTCCTATAGACAACATTGACGTCGGCTGCATGCATGCACATTCCGGTTTCTTCCTTCGTTATCAGTGCGTGGACGTTGGCCTCCACAGCCATTGACCGCACATTTGTGACTGGAGTGCGCGCTGTGTGGGGGGGTTGTCTGCGCCATCTCCTGAAACCAAGGTCCGTCCTCGACGATTTGCAGATCAGGCATTGTGTTACAAGCGGCCCAAGATAGACACCTTCACATGTTGAAAGGTCGGCAAGTCTGTACAGCGTTACAAGGATAAAGTGTGATAAGGTCTTCGGTTTCATCCCATACCTCCCTCGATTGCGGCCGTCAGTCACCGGCATTGGTGTGCAGGCTGCCTCGGGAATCTTCGATGGTGGAGTTCTCTCCACACAATGGAGCAGGCCGGGTGTTGGTGTGTGCCAGCTCAACCACCCATGGATATTGGGGGATGAGACATGCCGTGTTCATTTGACAAAGGGTTCGGCGCTTGTTGTGAGAAATCATGAAGGTGTGGCGTGCAACTGTCTATCAGGTCGTTCATTGCGAGTGTCTCCATGCGCATGCTGTTGTTGTGGATGTTGTGGTCTTGCAGTCATTGTCATTCACAGGTCGGGTGCTTGCCACTGATGCAAAGAGGGCAGCCTTGGCTTCTACGCTCATTCTTCTTCATTGTTGCATTTGGTGTTTTTCTGTTGGTCATTGCAAGCATTCTGCTTTTGTCGTTTATCGGCTTCACCACTTCGTATCTCATGAGGGACCGGTGATAGATAGATAGATAGATAGATAGATAGATAGATAGATAAATAGATAGAGATAGATAGATAGATAGATAGATAGATAGATAGATAGAAAGATAGATAGATAGAGCTAGATAGATAGATAGTAGTAGTAGACAGACATACATACAGAGAGAGAGAGAGAGAGAGAGAGAGAGAGAGAGAGAGAGAGAGAGAGAGAGACAGACAGACAGACAGAGACAGACAGAGACAGACAGACAGACAGACAGACAGAAGACAGAAGACAGACAGACAGACAGAAGACAGACTGACAGACTGACAGACTGACTGACAGACTGACAGACTGACAGATAGATAGATAGATACACAGAGAGAGAGAGAGAGAGAGAGAGAGAGAGAGACAGACAGACAGACAGACAGACAGACAGACAGAGA
>BFEA01000063.1:3027496-3042328 GCA_003427395.1 Chara braunii
TTGGTAGTGTCGAAAGCTGTATCTGTCCTACAATTAGTGTTGCTCTTGACCTACCTGCTTGATTCTATTGACCAGTCAGGAAGAGGAAGAGGAGCCCCCACCCCACCCCGGCAGATAGGACAGGCACGCTGAGGATGATGACGTGGATGTTCACAGGCACGCTGAGGATGATGACGTGGATGTTCACAAGGATACCCAAGGAGAGCTACTTCAGCACTACACAGCATTCAGCACCACGACGGCTATACCTAGCACGGACCATCCCATCCCATCCCCCATCAAAACAGTCCTGACAAAGGACATGCTGCTGTCCACATGTCAAAAAAAACAGCAGGACGTTCATCACAGTGCGGCATCATGCAGTCCTGATAGCCAGCCTCCTTGCGCACAAAAGGGACACAACGAATATCTGGGTGATAGGGAGGGATGTGTGTACAATTATGAGGAAATGTTGGACACCCTTCGGCACTGACGGCGGGGCGGCGACAGCAATAGATTGATAATGGCGATGGCATAGATGATGAATTCCACAGCCAAGGCGCACTGCGTCCCTGTCCCGACAGGGAAACTGTCCCGACAGGTGTCACACGAGAGTCGGTCAATAATCCAGAATCAAGTATGATTGGGCAATCCACGCAAAAAATCATTTACGTTGAAAATAGCCTGAATCATTGTCCCACCATCCCACAGTTCCCACTGGGCAGCTGCACGAATGAGTGCCATATAATGCCCGGGGCTGTGCAAAATGCAGGCAGAAATATGAGGATGGTCATTAAGGTCATCCCCTGGAGTATATATATCGTCATATACAGGTAGAAGGACAAGGAGCCGCAGGGGAAGATCGTATCCACCCCGACTCGTTCACTCTCCAAACTCCATCTACATTTCCCTCTCTCTCTCTCTCTCTCTCTCTCTCTCTCTCTCTCTCTCTCTCTCTAGATGTGTATAAGAGACAGCTCCTTGACAGTCCCAGGGGGGGGGGGGGGAGAAGTATAATCATAAATCACCACCCCTTCGTCGGCTATCTTTCTCTTCGGTCGTCTTTGTCGCCGCAGTGTGAGTCCCCTCTGCACCTCCACCTCATCCTTTCTTTTTTTATCTTTTTTCTTTTTTTTCATCATCCTTTCCCCTTATTTTGATCCTTGTTTTCTTACTTTTGTTTTCCCCCTCCCTCTTCCTCCCTCCTCCTTGCAGAGCAGACAGATCACCTTCTGATTGTCCACTGAGCCCGCCCTCAAGAGGGGCTATGGACGATCACAACCGCTCCTCTACGCTCTGGCCACCATGCGAGAGAGATGGAAGGGCGCCGAGCAATAGAGAGATGGAGATGGCGATGGCAGAAGAGAACAAGAAAAGAGAGAGGGAGAGAGAGAGAGAGAGAGAGAGAGAGAGAGAGAGAGAGAGGGAGAAAGAGAGAGAACAGAGAAAATCACCTGAGGGATGAAGATAGGCGAACACAGAGAAAAAGAAGAGGAGGGAGGGAGACGGAGATGGGAGACAGAAAAAGGAGGAGGACCAAGACAACGAAAAACGGGGCTAATGCAACAGAAAGTGACTGCCATCTTCCCCCGAACACAACGCACCCTCATTTTAACTGTATGGGACCGGAAAGGTACCTTGTATACATTCATTATAAAGGGTGCGCCGTGTTCGGGGGAAGACGGTATTCAAGCAAATTCCAGTGAGGGAGGAGGATACGGGAGACCCTCTCGCAATAAGGGTAGGGTATATTTTTATATCTATTTATCGTCTATATAATATATTGTCACATAATATCAGAGCGCCAAATATCTAATATCTATATATAGCCTGCCAATGAATGGCAGAAACTCCAACGGAATAGTCTCTCACAGCCCCTCGTTTGTTGTCCTCTCCTCTTCTCCCTCTCTGCATACGGTTCACCCACAGCAGTTTCTATGACTATATGTACATATATTGTCACAAGAGTATCAGAGCGCACATGCGAACAAAAAGGAAAAAAGAAAGAAAAACAAGAAAATATAGACATATATCTTGTTATTTTGCAGACAAGAATGTTTGACGTCCTGGTTGGTCTTGTCCCGTCGTTTGGCCTGTGGGCAGGGGCGGTGCTTGCATGTGGGACTTGTCATCTGGGATCTGTTTTGTTGCCCCCTGTTCTGTCTGTTTTATTTGGCTGTTCCCTTCCTCTCTTCTTTGCCTCTTTGCCTTTTGGCTGTGTGCACGTGGGTCGATATGACACACGGGGGTGGGGGCAGCCGCCGCTCAACCTACATCCACGTGGGCGGCCTTGTACGCAAGAGGTTCTCAACAGGGGGAGTTGTAAGAAAGAAGATATAAAAAAACGAATTAAGTTTTTTTTTTTTTTTCCTTGGTTTCTTTCTGTTTTTTTGCTGTGGCGCTCTGATATCATGTGACAATATATTGTCACATTGTGAATCAGAGCGCAAAAAAGGAAAAAGAAAAAAGGAAAAGGAAAAAAGGGAAAGGAAAAAAGGGAAAGGGAAGGAGGTAAGGAAAGCTCCACCTGTTCATAACCTCTTACGTACAAGGCCAGCCACGTGGATGACAGGTTGAGCGCTGGCTGCCCCCATCCCCGTTCTTTTTTTCTTTTTTTCTTTCTTTTTTCTTTTTTTCTTTTTTTCTTTCTTTTTTCTTTTTTTCTTTTTTTCTCTTTTTCTCTTCTTCTTTTTCTCTTTACCTGCCCCCACCTCGGCAGATAGGACAGCTACGGTGAGGATGATGTGGATGTTCACAAGGATGCCCAAGGAGAGCTGCGCCAGCACAGCATTCTGCAGGACGGCTAGCACGNCATGCAAGCGAGTTTTAAGGGGGTCCACACCACAGACAGTGAGCTCCGTCTGGCTTTCCCGCGAATTTCATAACATGACGTCGGCGTTTGAAAAGCCCGCCTTCCCCGCAAGCACTTCCCCCTCCAACACACACACACACACACACACACACACGCACACATGCACACACACACACACGCGCACGATGCATGCACGATGCATGCATGCACACGCAACCACGCACGCGCGTACGTCCCGACTTATCTACTCCTACCTACTCTGCTGCCGCGACGTAACTTTCGTCTGTCTATTTCTCCCTTCTCTCATTCTCTCTCACCTTCGCTTCTGTCCCTCCTCTCCCTTCACTCCCTTCTCGCCTTTCTCTCGTCTCCTCACCCTCTCTCTCCATCCTCTCTTGCTCCTCCTCCTCCACCTCCTCCTCCTCCTTGTCGAGCTGTAGCTCGACGAACACATGGGCGACTGTCTGGCCATCGGCTAAACAGCTATGGATAGGCATAGCGAGAGATAGACTCAGTGACCGAGACACAGGGACACAAAGAGTGTCTGCGCGCGCGCGCGCGCGAGAGAGAGAGAGAGAGAGAGAGAGAGAGAGAGAGAGAGAGAGAGAGACACACATAGACAGAGACATAGACAGAGACACAGAGAGAGAGAGAGAGAGAGAGAGAGAGAGAGAGAGAGAGAGAGAGAGAGAAGAGAAGAGAAGAGTCCCTCACCTCGGTGTGGCATGCGTCCCGCCCAAGCAAGCAAGAACCGCGAACGCCGCTGTTAACGGGAAGTTGCTCGACTCTGTGTGACGCTCGCCTCCCCCAAACTCACTGGCTGTAAACGGAAGTCGGCTGTCTGATGGAGGTGCGCAGCCGTCGCAAACGGAAAACAGATTATTACCGGCCTGCTGATTTTGCCTTGGGGCCCTTCAAACACAGTCCCTAATACTCTGTTTTTGCGCAGGCCTGCTGATTTTGCCGTGGGGCCAGTCCATAATACTCTGTTTTTGCGCAAGCCTGCTGATTTTGCCTAGGGGCCCTTCAAATCCGCCTCAGGTGATATCTGCCTCGTTCTTATCCGGTTTGAACGACAAACTCCCAACTAACTTCTTCCCCCGAATATAACGCACAGTCATTATAGATGTATTTTGACTGAAGGATACCCCAAATGCAGCTATAACGACCGTCCGTTGTATTCGGGGGAAGAAGGTAACAAGAAGTTGCATTTGCATTCGATTTTGTGCGAACTCGGCTGCCCGAATGAGAGTACAGGGTTATTTGCCTGTCTATGAGATGACAGGGTTTTGCCGTTTGGCTTTAGTTCTTTTGGATGTTTTTAGTTTGGCTTTGCTTTTTGGCTCTTTGGCTTTTGGCCTTTGTTTTCTGCTTGCACTGGATACTGTACAATAGGCTTTCTGATGTTTATTTAGTTGTGTTTTTTTTTCAGCACCGTAACCCACCTGAGTATTTTACGATAGTACCATCTGGCACTAGGTCCCTGTTGGTCGTACGACTAGGCCCAGTACGGTGCCACTAGTTCGCCGCTTAATACATGCGCCACGTTTTGGCTTGGACCAGCCTGTCATTTTCCAAGGACTATAATTAGGATGACAGAAACGCTACGAGGTCTTTTCGGGTCCGACGCCGTCTAGTCTGCCGTCATTCCGGAGATGTCAGTGGGCGCTAACGGCGGAGGTGGGAGAGTGGATAGTTCGGTGAAGTTTGAGGGAGAAGTAGGAGGTAATCCCCCTGAGGAGGACAACGTGGCGGCTGTCGAAACCGGTCGGGGTGCCAATACCCACCGGCGTTTTCTTTCATCAATCAATTTTTCATATACTATCTGTATATGCATGACGTCTCTTACGTGTACATGGTTTTCGTGTACTACACTCTGAATGTTCCATCATCAATCAATCAATCTCGAAGGCTCATGTGAACCGGTTGGGAAGTTGCTGAGCTCGTGTGAACATGCTATGAAGTGTAACTCTATTGTCTACTATCTGTTGTGGTGCTTACTTGATGCTGGTTCTAACTCGAAGTACTTTGGAGGTTTTACGCACGGGCTGCGCCCATCAAGGGTGCAATTTGGTGTTGAAGTGCATTTTACTCTAAGATTGAAATGGCTGGCTACGGAAGTCGCGACTACGGACGTGACTCGGATCGTGACCGCGACCGATACCGCTATCAAGATGACCGCCGCGAAGGACGATCTGACGGAGAGCGTGACCGAAACAGAGATGGAGAGAGAGACCGTTTTGATGGAGGACGTGTACAAGGTCGCGGATACTCGCATGGAGACTCAGTCCGCCGATTTGTTCCTGTTTGTTACAGTTGCGACGAATCGGGGCATTATAAAAACCAATGCCCGTGACGAGTGGGCGAAAGCAGCCTTGGTGCTGGCGGTCAATGAGGACGATCTCTTTCCCCAAATCAACATGCGAGAGCTGGTATACGGAGGTCTGCATCAGAAGAGTCGGTCATCACGAAGGAACTGGAAGAACTCAAGAGTATGTTGGCGAACGTGAAGGCTTACATCGACGCAGAACAAGCCCGTAAGGATGAAGCGGAACGGGCGAAGAAGGAGAAAGAGCTTCGCAAACAAGAACAAAGAGAATGTGAGCAGAAGGAGGAGGAAGAACGTCAACTCAAGGCAAGGCGCGCTAAGAAGAAAGAAGAGAAGAAGCGGAGTGAACTGAAAGCAAGAAAAGCGATGCGCAAAGGCCTAAGGATGAAGATTAAGAAGCACGTGAGTAGAGTAGCAGAGGAGATGAAAGAGATTCTGCTACAATCGATACTTACGTCTAAAGGGAAAGCACAAGTGTCGTCGCCTGAGGCATCTGAAGAGGAACTCGATGAAAGTGATGTCGACGCTCTTAGTGCGCAAGCGGAGCATCTCAACATTCAAGAGAAGCGGAAACGCAGTGCTGAGAAGGAGATTGGCGACAGCCCGTCGATGATGACACAGGGCCAGACGACACGCGAAGCAAAGCAAACTACATCCTAAATGCCTTGTGCTTAGTTGTCGCCATCGCCCGTTGAAGAAATCACCAAGAGGCGTTACACCCGTTTGCGCATCATGCAGCAAGAAGAAGATCCCGGCACAATCGGACCTGTGGGTAAACTGAGGTACGTTACTGATAACTTGCGCGACCTGGGTCGACGCACCGTTGAGGAACTCGAGCAAATCTGTCATGACGAGGACGTGTTATTTTTTGGTGGTAAGAAAATGGACGCTATCATGGCGATTACGGAAAAGAGAGTGCAGGTGGTTTACAGATCCTACGATGAAGATAACGCAACGGAAGGTGAGCAAGTACAGGATCCTGCCGAGCAGGCAGTTGCCGAGGAGGCAAATGATAGCGATGCTGAAGCCGATATGTGAACAACCCATGATTTTTGGAGACTGGGTAAGCCTCTGATCGCCATTCGTAATGGACGTAATTATGATGATCGAATTGAGGTGTTGTACCGGTTGGTCCTAGTCCTGCTTGGACTTTGTCATCAGATCAAATGGTTACGTAAATTTGAAGACGCATGGCTTAAGTTGTATTAACGCTGTGGTATGCGAATGTTTAGTGGCGAATTAGTTGAGGTCTATGTTTTGACATCAGCAGTTTGTCATGCTCAATATATTGGCCAAACAAAGCGTGAGGGCAAGGTGAGATGGAGGAAACATCTGTCAGTGTGCAGTAGGGGCTATAAACAATCTCATCTGTACCGATGGTGGCATTCCTTCGGTTCCAAATCCTACACTATGCTACCTATCGATGAATGTAAGTCTGATGAGCTACAAACACTAGAGTTGTTGTATATCAAACGTTGGTCCCCCGTACTCAATAGCTCGAGTAAGTCAACCGCTATTAGCCATAAACGGACTTGGCAACGGAAAGGGAAACGGGAACACTGTAAAGCGATTTTACGTACCTCTGATGGGAAGCAAGTGAATGTGGTTAGGGCGAGCATCGATGACAATAAAGAATGGTCTGTCGACGTCTTTAAATTACTAGCCCAGCAGGAAGCATCTAACCTACGTAAGTTTACTCTACGGACTACTAAAGGGGACAGTTAGTGTGGTGGATGAAAGTCGGTAAGAGCTGCCTTTGGGAACTCCGAAGTCCTGTTACGAGGGCATCACAAGAAGCTCTATCAGTGCAAATCAGAGCTGCAGGGGAGATTTTGCCTGAAAATCATTCAACTCAGATGCTGGAGACCAAAATCGGGTCCGGATAAGTTTTTTTTGTGTTCACTTCTCCGTAACCCGAAGCGAATGCAAGCCCTGAAGACATGCTGTTTAGATGTGCTGATCCGATTGTTGAAGACCGCCATTGATTTCCAAAAACCCTTGACTACTGTGTACCTTCGTCGATTAGTCTCTAGAACGGTTAAGGAAAAATTTGGATGGAATGTTAGTGTTAGAATCATATTAAGACTGAAATTCAATGATCGAGTGCATGTGCTTGAGATTAGGAAGGTTGTCAACGATGTGCTAGAGGCTGTCTATATCCCGCGATGCATTAAGGATGTTTCACGTAACACGGTTCGGATAGTATGGACCAAAAATCCATCTGTTGCAGACACACTACACAATCAGCGCGTTTTTGGGAAAGTTGATGTGTTGATCTGCGCTTGTGCAGATCTTCCCTACCCGAAGGTAGGAGGTCATGTGCAAGTCCGTTTGCAAGAGCCGGAAGGTATTGATCCACTCCTGTGTAATGCGAACAACATTCCGAAACATACTCACCATGACCGACAGGGTCTTCTAGTACAATAATTGAAGGACTGTTTTCATTCTTGGGCCAACAAGAGGGGGAAGGACGTCGTGCTTACTAGACAGGATGTTGAGAGATGCATGTTAGTTAAACACCAGGGGAAAGATATGTTGTTGGATCCACGAGAAGTCAAGCGGGTCAAGACGATGTTGAAGGGGTTAGTTTTGACGTCGTTGGACAGAAACACAGGGGAAACCCTGGTGCTATGTCCCAAAGTGTATTACGAGGCCATGTTGGACACCTTCAAGTTTATTTTTTCATAAGGATATACTATTGAAGATTGTACGAAGTCTGAGATCCTGTTTTCAATGAGAGAGGAGGCGAGAGAGTCTAATCTACAACAATTCGTGAGATGGGATAAAAAGGGCCAGATCGGTGAGGCATATGTATTGCCTAAACACAAGGACCTATCTAGATATAGGCCTATTTGTCCTACCTATGCTGAGCCTGCAGTGCGCACCAGCAGAGCCACAACCAAGGCATTGAACCACATGCTTTCCACTTTACCACACGAGTGGCATTTCAACCTCAAAGTTTTTTCGCATCTAGTACCAGAACTATAACGAATTAACAGCAAGTTGTTGCGACACATGCGCGACAACTCTGAGCTGATATCCATGTCCTATGACATAAAGGATATGTTCAGCAAACTACCTCACGAGGAGATTATTCTGGTTGTCGTTTGGGTTCTAGACTACCACTCGCGAAAAGGCAGACAGTCGATACGAGTGAACATAAAAGGTAAAGGGTGCTCTTTTGGCCTCACCATAGGCGACGACCATTAGAGAAAGTTGACTTTCTCAGACATCAGTAAGTTTGTGAGGTGGGAACTCCAGCACACTTACACTAAGGCTACAGGTGTTATCTTGTGGCAAGTTGTAGGTGTACCGATGGGAAAAAGTTCCAGCCCACCTTTGGCGTGCCTGATGTGCTCGCACGCTGAGTTCAAGTTTTTGCAAAGCCTAGGGACTTGTCGATTGGATGTGTTTGGCATCAGGCTCATGGATGATGTGAGTCTGCTGATACACCAGGATGCTAATGGGCGTATATCGGTGCAAGTGATTAAGCAGGAGTTTGAGCACTGCTACCCTGCCAATCTGAAGCTGAAACGGACTGATGAAGGGCAAGGTTATTGGGACTTTCTGGGCACTAAGATGAGTGTGGACACGATGCACCCATATGTGAGGTGCGTATAGTCTTCAAAGAACGAAGACTCGATGTGGCAGAACAACTCTCTGGAATTTAAGAACGGACAAACCTTTCATTTCGTGGTCAAGCAAAGCACAGAACAGTGGTGTTGTCGACGCTGTGCTGCATCCTATCGATCGGAATACAAATGTTACAGCAGTCATTCCCAGGCGAGTCCTCAGTGTGCAGCGAGAGCTTCGGATTAAAAAGCTTCTAGAGAATTCCCTGAAGGAAGTTTAGAAACGTTTTGCTATGGGAAGAGACCCCATCCGGACCTAAACATATCAGTGGGTGTATGAGCCATTTTGAGCCCTGTCTCATTCTTGTGACAGTGAAGTTGTTCGTTTGTTCCTTATTGTTTCTTGTAGTTTTTGTCGTTTTTACCAACAGACGTAAGTCGGATTTGCCTCTGTTTAACGAATGTAGTAGTTTTGACTCGGAGAGTACAGGGTTATTTGCCTGTCTATGAGATGACAGGGTATTGTCGTTTGACTTTCGTTCTTTTGGATGTTTTTAGTTTGGTTTTGCTTTTTGGATCTTTGGCTTTTGGTCTTTGTTTTCTGGTTGCACTTGATACTGTACAATAGGCTTTCTGATGTTTATTTAGTTGTGTGTTTTTCCGGCTTGGGAGTACCGGATAATTTTTTCGCCACGGTAACCCACCTAGTTTAATTTTTTGTTTGGTTTTAACTTGAGTATTTTACGATAGTACCATCTGGCACTAGGTCTGTTGGTTGTGCAACTAGTCCCAGTATGGTACCACTAGTTCGTCGCTTGATACATGCGACGCGTTAGACTGTCGTTTTCCAAGGACTATAATTAGGATGAAAAGAACGCTACGAGGTCTTTTCGTGTCCGACGCCATCTAGTCTGCTGTCATTCACGAAATGTCAGTGGGCGCTAATGGCGAAGGTGAGACAGTGGATAGTTCGGTGAAGTTTGAGGGAGAAGTTGGAGGTAATCCCCCTGAGGAGGACAGCGTGGCGGCTGTTGAAACCGGTCGAGGTGCCAATACCCACCGACGTTTTCTTTCATCAATTTTTCATATACCATCTGTATATGCATGACATTCTCTGCTGTGTACATGGTTTTTGTGTACTTACACTCTGAATGTTCCATCATCAATCAATCAATCGGCTGCCACAAAGACGGCCTCACTTCAAAAAAAAAAAAAAAAAAAAAAAAACGACGTTAAGTCGCAACCCAAAATGGCCCAAAGGAAGGGACTGGTACCCATAGCCACCCAACAACAAGGACATCGACACCATTAGCATCGGACCGGATTTAGCAGACAACGGGTGGCTGAGAAGCGGGGTACATGGGCAACCTTCTAATAGTATCATGGAACGTCCGTGGTTTAAGAGGGCGATATAAGGTTGAAGTCCTGGCTACATAAGCATAAGGTTCATAAAGCAATGTTGCGAGAAACAAAGTTGAGTGAGGAAAAGATAATAGGACTAAGAGCTTGGTGGGATGGTCCTCAGTTATGGGCCTCTGCGAATGGGACGGGGGGGGAGAGAGGGCTGCATCTTAGTTCGCAGATTGCTAGATGCTGAGATTGTTGATTATGAGGTAGACAATTGGGGAAGGTGGGCATAGATTAAGTTAAAGATTTGTGGTGTACAACGGGGCATAATGACTATATATGCCCCGACAGATAGGTAAGAGATAATAAAGTTTTCTCAGAACCTGATGAGTCACACTCCTGACATAGATAACCTGCAGATAATTGGGAACTAGAACTGTGCGCTAGACAAACTTAATGCCTCAGCGCCTGGGGCGGCAGACACCACAGTCTCGTTGGAATACATGTTGGAGTTAGAGTTATCAGACCCTTTCAAGTTTATGTACCCAGAGGACCCAAGTTGTGTGTGGTTCTTAGCAGCGGGAGAAGGTGGGAAAGTAGGATGTCACCGAAGGTTAGATTATTTTCTTTCAAACCCACACTGGAAGGAATCCCTGCTACATAATAAGGTCATCGCAGAACTGGTCTCAAATCACAATCTGATCCTCTCGTTCTTCAGATTGGCGGATGCATTGGAGCGGGGTAAATGCTACTTTAGATTGAATACACATACGCTGAAGGACCTTGGAATTTCAAAATGGACAGGGGAGTTTTAGAAGAGATGGGCAGACTCGAAACAAGAGTTTGAATACTTCACAATTTGGTGGGACGGAGGCATTGCTATCACCTCAAATTTGCTCAGTGTTTTCTCTCTCATACTAGCAGCCCTGCGAAACCGTGATGAACAGTCAGGCAGGCAGAAGCTAAAAATAGTGGAAGACAGGATGAACCTCCATTCGATCTCTGCAATAGTTTGGGCTGAGGAAAGGATAAACTTGATAGCAGAGTGGGATGAGATACAAATTAAGAAATCGAAAATGTGGCCAGAAAGATTGAGGATTAAAGTAGTGACCTATGACAGGATGACAAAGGCATTGTTTCTGAGACTGGGCCCAAAAAGCGGGGTACAAGGTATGCAAGTTTTTCAACACCCGTTTATTAAGAACACTAGACTGGCGGAATCACTGGAGCATATATGCAAAAATATGTTGTCACATATTTTAAGGACATCCTCACAAGCAGAAGTTTGTTTGAGCCCCTGGACCACGATCTCACAAGAAACTCAACTCACTGGGCGAACTAAGAAGTCAGACTTAGCACCACAGACAAATACGACATGGAGCAGTCAATCGGTGCATTGGAAATCAATGTTGTAGCACTAGCTATGACGAAGGGCACAACACCGAGGAAAGATGAACTGCCTATCAAATTTTACCTCAGACATTGAGAGGCACTACCTCAACATTTTCTGGAATTGCACTTATAATATATATTTTCAAAAGTATGAAAATTTTTAGCCAGATGTTCACAAATTTCGTATCTCATCGGATCTTATAGTACAATAGCAAGTATACTATGATTAAATGCAATAAAAGTTTTGTATTCTGATCAATGTTTTTATGACATGCTTGAAATCAAGTAAAAATCTTGGATAAGCTTCACAATGTCGAAATGTAGAGATAAATTACTTCGATAGTCTTGTATTCCATAAACTTTTGTTACTATCATTATCATTGATGTTCTGCATATTTTTTAACTTTCTTGTTTGTTTGATATTATCATAAGAAATACTATTTTTTTAATCTATAATATCAAAGATTTAGAAGATTGTACAGTATTTGTACATTTTCAACATATAAATTTATTTTAGTACGATCATGCTTAAATAAGTTAAATCCCTTCATTGTTTTGTACTGAGATATCAATCGATTAAACCATTTTTTATCAAAATCGTAATCTTTAGCGTAACAGTCAAAGTCATTGCCTTAGGTTTGTAACGTTTGAATCACAACATGATATGACTCACATGATGTTTACGAGTACACTTATTAGCAACAGTAAAATGTGGTTATCTTGAACAAAACTTTCTCATCATTTAAAAAAAAAAATAATGCTTAGTTTCTTCAGTTTTATCGCTCGATTCAACGAGATAAAGGAGAAGGATGAAAAACTGTTATGAACTCGCTATTCGGTTCCTCGTTGCCTTCACCTTCACCATTTTATAAACTTATATTTTTGATGTATCTCAAATTTCTTAAAGCCTTATGGACAACTACACATCCAATGCATTGGTCAATTCAAGTTGATGTTATTTCACTTTTTTCGTTTTTCTAATGTATTTCCCCCCACTTTTTTACAATAACGGATTAACCGTAATTGATCCTCATTTTTCTTTTTCAGCTCCTCATGCTTCTTTTATTTCTTTTCTTCACAATGATGCATATCGTTATAGATATATTATTGCACATTGGACAAATTTTTCTTAATTGTGTTGACCCCAAACGTGCATTTTCCTTCTTATTGTGTTGTGAATATGACACTGATCTGGTATGTCAATGATATGCAAACAAGGATGCTTATCTATCAAGAGACAATTTTTTTATATATTTGATAATGTCAACACTTGATATAGACACAAGAATAATATTAAATAGTTTTACAATCCTACTACAAAAAAATCTCATTCAAAGCATAACCTTATCATTCATATAAAATGAAGTCCCTTTGTTTCGTTGCTTGGCTTGTTACAATTGTCTACCTTTTGAATATGATGTACATATCTTTTATCATAATTTTTTATAAAATACAATATTTTTTAGTACTTCGCAACTTACCACAAAAACACTGAATATAATGTACGGTCAAACCATCTCAAATGTAATGTCATTTCTTTACACATTGTTAAATTTACAATTTCACTTTCATCTTCTCTTGTTTTGTCGGCCCCACCCGTTGAAATAGAAGTCAAAAACTTCAATGCATAGGTGTCTGCAAGTGCTTCGATAACCATTGCAACATCCTATTTTAAAAACTCATAGTGCACGCCCCATTTCACTCCTCACCTTTAATAATTCACCCCTCTTCCGACACGCCTCTACTGTCCTCTACGAAAGCCCGTATAATGTGTTGTACGGTGCATAGTAAAAAAAACACATATGTACGACAATAATTTATATGCTGTCGTATGACTTGCAACTGGATTGTATGTTGTGAAACAATGTGTAAATTACGTTTCTTTACCATCGAGGAAGCCACCATGTGGTTGCCTACTGTTGAGCATATTGACTCTCGCTCGCCTGTACAGTCTGAGGGCTCCCCGGCCGCGTCATGCAAAAAATGATATTACGTAAATGATTGGAGTTTACCACTCCAGGCCGATGTGCGAGCTATACATGTCACGATCCACTGCATTAGGATAAGGTCCTACAAGTAAACTTGGCCCCCCTATGGAGTTGTCACGATTCCCAAGGAGCATATCTCCATCCAATTACTAATCTATGTGTGGTAATTTCTATAGGCACTGCCAAAGGTAGATCATTCAAAGGTGTTTCTCGTATGCTATTATTTAAGGGGAACACATGGTTCTATGTTGGATCGTATTGCAACACACACGCCAACCCCCCCTGTTCATATAAGTAAGGCTTAGGGTTCTTGAGCTATCATACTACACGATATGTAAGATTTTATGAATACGCTTCACTTGGAGCTCACTGTGGAACCTCAGGGTCGCATGCGACACTCAAGGGTTGGTCAAAATGTGCCTTGTTTATCCAAGGAAATGTTTCATGGCTGGATAGGGGTCTAAGCCTGATTATGGACTCAGTCCTCCAACTACAACTGGGAAATCCAAGTTCTCCAAACCCATCTTCTATACCTAGTCCAGTCTGGTGGCAAATGGTGATCTTCTCGACCTAGACCGGGGGTCAACCTAATTAAGTTGAAGAGCTGGACCAAAGCCACACACTCATCTTCCTGCGCCTTTGGGTGACCCTAACGACAACCATTTGCGAATCTACCCCAACCAGTGTAGATGTGTAAGTGTGATCGCAGATTGCTAATAGTACGCACGTCATCCCACAATCTCATGCATTCTTCCATAGCATTTGCTAATGCAACATCAAGTCATCCTTAACACAAACAACAATACTTAGAAACTTGTATAAGTGTGATTGCAGACTATACTTAGTACTCATATGATCCACAACCTTTTGCATTCTCCCATAGAATTGTCGATGCAACATTAAGTCAACCTCAACAAAAACACATACTTTGGAACTTGGTGATCACGTCTTACTCTATCGTGATGCCATGTACAAATGATTCTTGTGCATATCCCACACACCAGGCCAACATGTCTTGTGTTATTCCACTCACCTGTCGTTATAACAAATAATCAAAAATAGTATTTATACGATTCAATACTATCGAAACAACGCATTGGCCGCTTATCTTACTTACAAAGCATACTTAAACATTAAATGGCAGTTGTTTTAGGGCTATGCAGTCCTATTCAAGAAGAAGCATCATTCCTACGATCTTCGCTCAATTGTGGAGGTACATCCGAGATCTCATATGTCTTATTATGGGGTTGCAGAACCTACCCTATTACCCTTCAATTGTAAGAATGTGGATTACATCTGCCGTCTGATTTGACACCAACAACCATTTTTGAAATTCGCTTCCCATAAAGCACAACTTTCCATAAGGAACTTTTTGCAAAGTAAAGAAAGCAAAAGGAATCACAACAGCAACCC
>BFEA01000063.1:3042471-3054509 GCA_003427395.1 Chara braunii
CCCACCCTCTCCGCCCCCCGCAAACCTCGTCCCCCTCTCCATAAGTTTTTCTATGACGACAATAAGTGCTATGAGAGTGATTTGCAACAGGTACCATCAAATCAAATGATAGAAAACCACATTCAGTGCTCACAACTGAGTAGGAGAGGCACATTAAAAGCTCAAGAATGAATTTAACATCACTTACAGCAACCCATAAGTCTCTTCATTGCCATGGCGAAAGGGGCTGCTCAAACATCGACAGGATATGAGACCAACAAGAGATTGCAAAATGACCTCGTCCTTATCCGTCATTCTTCTCACCAGATTTCATGACTTTCAGGGCATAGTCACACAACGACTTTTCGAGGTGTATCAGAGTGCATTTTCGACACATTCTATGTATCAAACCGCTGTCGGGCGCATCGACCTGGGTGCGCACCTAAAGAGCAACAAGCACAAGGTTTCTCCCGACCGTGTCCGCAGGGCGTGGCTCGATATGTCGTAAACAAGCAAGAGCGGGGTGCGGCTCTGACCGAGTGCACCGACTATACTCCTCGCGGATCCCTGTGACAGAACATCGTTCTGCAAGGTAAGACCTACCTCCACCTAAGGAGTTGTCACCATCCTTAGGTGGGCGTATCCCTACCGAGCTACTAGCCCATATGTAGCGGCTTTTACATGTCGTGCCAGAGGTAGGCTAGCCTTTGGCATTGCTTAGTCGCTGCAGCATAGAGAAAACGAGCGGTAATATGCCCAAACTCTTGGCTCGATCTCGACTCGTCGCTTAGGGCGCTGAACTCCTAAGTGGGGTCGCGTGAGCTCTACCTAGCGACTTAGCTAGGCCTTTATCAGGTATGACTCTTAACTCTAAGGCTCGCGCTGACTTGCACGACCTTAAATATGATAAGGATGCATAAACGCTCCTTATATAACCGACCAAACCCTCGATAGGAGAGTGGTTCCCTCAATGTGAGTCAGGTGTCAACCTTACACGCCAGGGAGTTGGGCCTAAGCAACACGTCCATCCTACAAAGGGACCTAGTCTGACCGACACATAGTAGATATATAAAGCAAGGAGATATCATTGCTTTTAGCACAAATTGAAAATAATAACGAGAAAACACATAGGTTATGGGGCTTTAAACATTTATCAAAAGATATAGGTTCTTGGCCCATAACAAACATAATAATCAATAGGCCTTTGACCTTTCAATCAAACACAAAAATCAAAGTCATGCAATTAGAAGGTTGCATCTCATTGAGATGTCTGAGCTGAAGCCCCGATGGGTCTATGCCTACGACAACAAATGCAAGCCCTTTCCATTGAGCAGGATCAAAGTGAAACCTTACTGACATGCGGACACACTCAAACGATATCACACAATGCACACAAAGTCAAACCTTTATTCACTTTAACTCCTCGTCCCGTGCATGCCCCAAGCCTCCGACAGTCAAACAATCCTTTTCCTTAGGTCAAGCTCCCAATCCGACTCAGCCACCCAAGCACCCCTTAGACTGACACGAACCTTTTAGACAACGACCTGAAAACAAAAATACCATTCATGTAGGGTTTGTTCTATGGTGAAGGTATCGAAGAGTAGGTGAAGGTTTGGTCGGCAAACCGGCCTGCTATCTCAATATAGTAGAATGTAGTCTCACATGGACTCATGTAGAGCCACTCTGGAACAATCCCTCGATGAAGGTGACCTGTAGCACACACGCAGGTCACAGAATCTCAACACCCTTACTACCGACATGACTTCCTACGTGTCATTGAAGTTCAAGCAAAACTTCATATCTACTTTGACGGTGAGAAAAGTTGTGTATCACTTCCCCTAGGAAAGTAGGCTCCCAAAATATAGATAAACCTAGATACGAGAAGAAAATTAACAACATTAAGTGAAAGTTGACTAAACTCTTGACCTAGTATGATACTCCAAGATCTATACTAGGTTGAAAATATAATAGAACTTTCAATCCAGACCTAGACTACCCAACCCGTCTAGGCACAACCTATGTAAGGCTCCAGCACATGGCGAGCATCTATGCAACTAACTATGAAATGACACTCATAGTATACCCAAGAATAAGCAAACATAATGGTTCATTCTTCCATAAATCTTAATTATGTTAATAACATGGGTATCATGAGTGGGAAGAATACGCATGCAATAGACTCACCCATCCACATTTTAGCTTTCGCGGCATGGTTCATGAAAAGGCATAAGCAAGCCATAATTCAGTCAGACCAATCCGAGCATGGGCTACCAATCCATTTCTCGACTTCTACGGTAGCCGGGCATAACTAACTTTTATCATAACCCTTAGCAATATAGGCATATGCCACCCTTCCACCTTTCAGCTTCGGCAACGGCTAAGTGCAAATGACTCACGCTAACAAAATAGTGTGTGAAACATAGATCACCCTGCCACCTTTCGGCTTCCACGGCGACCCATAAGCCTATCTTAGATATAAGGTTGCCCCTCCACCTGAGGGTTTCAGGCTTTCAGCGACAACCCCGTACCTATACTCTGATCCATCAACCTTAACCCTATCTTAGGTGTCGAGTCGGCCCTCCACTTACGTTTTGGCAACTTCCCTTCACCGTTTTCCCTAACATATAATCTCAAACCTCGATCTGAACCTCGACCTAAGGCGTTGGGCCACCCCTCTGTCACACTTCAACAGCGGTCCCTCACTTCTATACTTTTCCTAACATCTAACATTTACACTCAACTATAACTTCGGTGTTGGTCCACCCCTCCGTCACGCTTTGGCGATAGCCCTACATCTCCGCCTTTTAACTTGGCTTACTATCCCAACCCATAACTTTATTTTAAACCCTTAGGTGTCAGGTCGCCCTTCCATTTACGCTTCGACAACTGCCTACACCGTTATCCCTAACCTACCATCTCAGTCCCAACCTTTACCTCACCCCATCACCCCAAACCTTAATCCTCGCTCCATCTATAGGTATCGGTCTACCCCTTCACTTTCGTTTTGGCGGCTTCCCTTCCAACTTGGCATCGACGGTTTCCCCTCTTCCCCAAGCCCCCGAGTGTCAAAGGTATCATGCATGCGAGGCGCCACCCCTTCACCTATGGTTTCGGCGATGGGCCCCTATGTTGTACCAACAGTCATACAAGTGAGGGGCCACCCTTCCACCTTCCGGCTTCAGCGACAAACCCTCACTGCCAACTCAATCATCAAGCATACCAGCAAGGGCCACCCTCCCGCCTTTCGGCCTTTGCGGAAGACCCTTATTGCCAAGTTGCTAGAGATGTAAGTGCGGGGCCACCCCTCAACCTCTCAGTTTCGGCGGCGGACCCTTAGTCCTAGGAGATGTAAGCGCGGGGCCACCCCTCAACCTCTCAATTTCGGCGGCGGACCCTTAGTCCTAGGTGCTAATCCGGCAAGCGAGGGGCCACCCTTCCACTCATGCTTCAGTGGTGGACCCTAAGTGTTGAACCATTAGGCACATGACGGTTCATCCTTCCACTTAAAGCTTCCGCGGTGGACCCTCACCGTCACACCATAAGTCATATAAGCGAGGGGCCACCCTTTCACTCACGCTTCGGTGGTGAAACCTCGGTGTTGAATTGCCTTCATTTAATTCACACAACAAAGATAAGACACACCAGAAATAAAACACTCATAAAAATAGCACAAGCACAGACAGAGCTGCAGAGGAAGAGATACAAACAGGGGAGTATAAAGATGTAAAAAGTGATGGGGTCCTACCTGCAGTTCCCTGCCTCTAGAGTCCCACTTGGACTCCTTCAGAGCTCCCACAATCGGCGGCTCAACCCCCACAAGGCCTGATACAGTCCTGTGGGTTGCAATCCCACCTGCTGCCTTCCTCTCCCTAACCAAGGACTAGACTGAGAGAAAGAAGGGCAGATAGAGAAAGTTTTAGTAGCTCAAGATACGAGGGAGGTAACTCAGACTAGCATGGAGAGTGTCTTGAACTCTTCTAGTCCTGAGGGCGCCGCAATGGCAGCCGATCGCAGTGAAGTCCTTCGGTTTGGAGCTTCTCCTCACTCTACTTCCGGTCAACGCCACACACCATCGCACAAGACTTCAACCATAGTAATCGGCCGCTTCTGCAGAAGAGAAAGCCGTTGCCAAGTGTGGGAAACAACAACACTTCGACCGCAGAAAATAGTTGCCACTGAGAACACAGGATGAACAGCACTTCGAACAGCAGCAGCGACACCTGCTCTCAGCAACAGCAGCGGTGACACAGGCCTCACCGCATCCCAAGCTCCCAACTCCGAGCTTTATTTTCCTCGCACGCCTGTCCCTCTTGATGCAGAAAGCAACAACTCACTGAAGTAGGAAGCCCCTGCTGCTGGGGCCAAGAACCAGCAGCCCCCCTGCAGCAAAAAACAGCTGCTCCTTAGGCCAGAAAACTGCAGAACTCCAAACCTGATAATAACTGCCTTTCTACCAAGAAGCAGCAGTACTGGCCTGAAGTCCAATGTTCTAGCAGAAGATCCATTCTTATTTCGCACATTGGTGAGTAGTGGCACAGATTCGTAGCCGCGGCCGAAGTCGGGGTTGCGATCTCCTGAAGAACGTTGTGGCTGTCGACCCTCTTCGTGCTCGTGGTTGAAGACCCAAGTGCCTCGCGACTGATCCACTCTGTAATCGGGCCCGATTGGCTGGTGTGCATCACTGCCCAGCAAGTTAAGCGCCTGCCTGGCGCACAGAGAGAGAGAGAGAGAGAGAGAGAGAGAGAGAGAGAGAGAGAGAGAGAGAGAGAGAGAGAGAGAGAGAGAGAGAGAGAGAGAGAGGTCTCTTATACACATCTAGATGTGTATAAGAGACAGCCGCCGCAGCAGCGGCCGTCGTACTAAGTTTTTTTTCGAAGTAGCTCAAGGTAGACAAAGTAGTCATACGGGAAAAATAGTATATATCAATTGGCAGTAGTCGAAGCCAATCCTCAATCTGAGTGGCGTATGAGTGGCGTATGAGTAGAAGGTTTGAGTCGGCGAGAAGGAGTTGGTGACGCCATAATAGTAAAACTCACATCATCTGCTTCTATGGTTTCCATTCTTGGTTTTTGAAAGTATGTGTAGTGGGATCCGAGTCCGAGGGTGCCACATAGCTGAAAGGGCATAATCACACGAGCACCTTTCTAGATGTACCTGACCTCAACTACGACCAGTCCTGAATGAATCTGACCGCAGTCACGTCCAGCTAAGTGAAACAGGTCTTCGCGTAAGTACGCCCAGAGTTCGTTCAGACTGGCTTCCCCCCCAATAACCTTGAGCCATACTCAGGGCAGATACAGAAGTCAGAATAGAAAGAAAGAGAATATTAAACCTTGAGCCATACTCAGGGTAGATACAGAAGTCAGAATAGAAAGAAAGAGAATAATAACAATAATTAAAAAGACAACAAATACAAGAAAACACGGAGTGCTTACCTCATTACTGTCCTTGGCAACAGATGAGCTGAGGATGACATCACACAGAGTCTTGCACGCGGCGAGGCCTTTGGGTGACGTGAGCACCACGCTGGGAAGGTCTTCAAAGTCGAGCCAACGGGATTCAAACTTGGGCCTGTATTTCGACAGTTCATAACTCTGCCAACTGAGCTAGGCACATTCATTGTTTAAAATTGTAGTGCCTTACTCATATGCTGGCAATGGGATTCAAACGCAAGTCCGTAGCACAACAGCCCATGGGTCTACCACCTGAGCTAGAGCTCGTTGGTGACTCAGCACTGCAGCGTCTCATTCACCTGCTGCGAGTGAGATTCAAACTCAGGTCCGCATTTTAACAGCTCATGGGTGTACGGTCTGAGCTACACTCACTTGGTAGTTCAGAAGTCCAATACCTCACTCATCCGCCAGCGGAATTCAAGCCCAGATCTATGTTTTGGCGGTCCAGGGGCGTACCAACTGAGCTAGGCCAGTTGGTCCAGGCGTAATGGTCGCACCAGGGGCACAACTTCAACCCCATTCGGCCCTTAACCGCTACCGGCAGGGCCACAAGTCCTGCCCACACTCAACCCAAACTGTTGCAAAGGCAGACCCTTGCACAACTGTCAAGTGAAAGATCATAATAATCGAAAGAATAAGAAGAAAAAGAAACGAGAAAAACAAGAAAAGAAATGATCCACAATCAACGAAGGAACATAGCGCACATGGCAAAACGGTGGTCTTTGACCCCGCCGTCGCCCGGACAGGACGAGGCAGCGCTCGACCCCGATCAATTGTAACTCACCGTCACAGCGTCGCCTGATAGCTCTTAGGCAGTTACTAGTTCGGTACGCGTCTGACATGTCGAAACACAAACGATTACCCATGGAAGATCAATTCTAACCTACCGTCACAGCATCGCCTGATAGCGCTTAGGCAGTTACCTGTTCGGTCTGCGTCTGACATGTCAACACACAAACGATTACCCATTTGACATGTCGAAACACAAACAATTACTCTTGAAATAAGGGTAATTGGTCCGACACCGCAAATGAGGTCCACAACTTGGTCCAAGGAGTCTTACTGTCAGCACGGCCTCAGGGATCCAAAGGCGAAAAATTTACGCCCGTCCTTCATGGAAGATCCACCATGCCAGGCACATTCACAATGACCACCTACCTCTACGTCCACTCCTGGCATGCCCCAAATGACCAGCGGGACAACTGGGACGTCCTAGCGGTTTCGGGGTTACCTGCTGGAGACCACTGCAGTCATCACCTGACTGGAATGCTACTTGTGTTCCTCCTCTTTCGCTTTCAAAGGTGATAGCCGGGAATGATATTATATTTATCTGGTTCGAACTCGTGAGGATTCGAGCTCATGATCTGCTGACTAATGTGTACATGCGTGTGCCGTTCAGCCACCTGCGATTGGTTTCTACATTCCTAGGAACTTTTTGTGGACCTGAAATTCACCCCAAATTTCGCAGCCAGATCGACGTTCCAACCCATGCATGCATGCCATGCAAATTGATGGAAATGCTACTCTGATCACTCAAATATGATGAGCAGAACTGCGCTTTACGAGCTCTACGAACACAGCAGAAAGCATTTTGGAGCTGCAATTCGTTCCCTGAGTGCATAGTGTGACAGAATTGTACACACTCACACTGTAACATTACCAATATCTTATGACAGTGGCCAAGTTGAAAGGGCTTATGAAAGCACGCAACATAATCAGCTTGACCTAATTCTGGTGTGAATCTTGCAATGAATGCAAAAATCTCGTCATATGCGTTTAATTGTGGGTATGGGCGAGGGACCGCTCAGTTCATGGTCGAACGGGGATGCGATGTACGGAAGAATCCGACGACCGAGAACAGTCTGCAACAAGGCCCCAACAGGTCACAGAAAACAAAACAAAACTCTAGAAAAGGGAAAATACAAAAAGAAATGCTGGGACTTGGGCAAGAGAAAGACCTATCTGCCATCTGCCAGTTTTTTTTTTCTTTTTTTTGTTTTTCGACTTGTTGGAAATTTCTGCCATCAGACTCAACCTGACAAAAGGAAGAGACACATTCACACATCAGACTCTTTGCCTTGGTTTCATGGAGGACGCAACACTCTTGTGCAACTTAGGCACATGCAAAATGAGAATGAACTTCCAGTTAGAACATGGCCAGATGCACCCACCACATTTTTCTCTTTTGCACATTTCTAGAGTGGTATGGCGACGCCCTTACTTACCATCACAATTTTGTGGGCCTCTAAGCTCCGCCTCGATTCTTCTGCATGTCCATCGAATGCCAGCTGCAGCGCATTCAACTGCACAGAATTGGATAAGATTCATCAGAACAAGATCAGATCCCCAAGACACATGGATCACTCAGATTCACTCTCCTTTTTTTCTTTTCTTTTCTTTCTTTCACACAATGTCATGAGTCACTTAAGAATTTGCAAGTTGACATAGGGTCTCGCTCCACTACACTTGACTGTAGAAAAAGGTCTAGAGTTAGTCGAGTGTTGTCAGACTCTAGAAAACATTAAAAAAAGCCGGCCTCGCTCCACTTGCAGTAGAGGGTGCCACTCTAGAAAGACACTCCAACAGTCGAGAGTCCATCTGGTTTGTCCCATTCCACAACATGACACCACCAGCCTGGTTTGTCCACCCAGACTTGCGGTGGACTTGTGAATTTGGGCACCGTTTCAAGAGCAGAATGGAGGACCCTAGAGGAAACAGGTGCTGCAGGCTTGGCAAGGAGTTGAGCGTGCAGGTCTGGAGCTTTTTTTTTTTTTTTTTTAAGTACCTCCGAGCCTGTTTTTGCTGAGCCTGAATTTCACTGCGCTCTGGGTCCCACTCCATTTTCCTCGTGGTACTCTCACAGAAATAACAAAAAAAAGAAAAGTTGCGACGTGAAACTCACAAAAGAAGAAAAGAAAAAAAAGGAAACAAAGATTTGGCCGCAATTGCAGTTGTATACATTCTTGGAAGTGGTAGCGTGAGTGTGCCCTCGGTGAGGGCATCTCAGCCTGGTGGCCAGGTTGTCAGATTCCAGAAAGACAAGAAAGAAAAAAAACGGAAACACGGATTCAGCCGTGAAAATGGCTGGATGCATTCCTCTAAGTGCCAGTGTGATCAGCATCACAATCCTCTAAGGAAACACAGCTTGAGCATATCACCGATTCCACTGTGAGATTCCAGAAAGAGAAAGGAAAAAAAGAAAAATAATGGAAACAGGGATTCAGCCGCTCAAATGGCTGGATACATTCCTCTAAGTACCAGTGTGACGAGTGTTACAATCCTCTGAGGAAACACAGCTTGAGATTCCGCCCTGCCTCGTTGGCAGGGGACTCATAACAAACACATGAAAAAAAAAAAAAAAGATGCATTCTATAGAGGAAGACTGCGAGCACGGCCTCCTAGACTGCCCTGCCCGACATCTGCCCGACATCTGCCCGACATCTGCCCGACATCTGCCCGACATCATTGCAGTACAGACAGCATGTTTTCCCCCCCCTTTTCCTTTCACGTGCGGGCAAAAGAAAACTAAGATTTATGGGACTCGCCGACCCTGGGTCCCACCCCCTATTTCTTCGGGAACTGGCAAAAACTCGTAATTTCCAACACTGGCAGAGGTACTAGTGGTGCTGATAGGAGCAGACACAGGCACCGCTAGTGCTCCCAAGGAGGCCCCATCTATTGGTGGGCAGCAGCACCTGCTGGAAAACGGGTCCACCGTCCCTAAACATCCTGTTTTTTTAGAAAAACTCTTACTGCCTGCCAGCATTGATTGTCCTGTCTGACCAGGGAATTGACTGTACGGGAGCACCTCTTCTTTTCTTCTTCTTCTTCTTCTTCTTCTTCTTTTTTTTTTTTTTTTTTTTTTTTTTTTTTTTTTTKAAACASCCCGAGCTGATGCTAGGGGTGCTGGTAAGAGCAGACACCACTAGCACTGTCAGGGAGGCTCCATCTATAGGTGGGGAGCAACACCTGCTGGAAAGCGGGTCCAGCGTCCCGGAACATTATAGTTGTTTGTGTGAATAAACATACATTTGTACTGGCTGCTAGTTATCCTGAGTTGTTGGCCTACATAACAGTCTGACATAAGTGGTAATATACCCAGACCTCCTGACTGCTGTTAGGAACAGGAGCACCTTCTTATGAGGAAAGGACCGCTTCAGATATCAGAGTCTCACATGGTTGCAAACAGAAAATGGAGGGAGGCACCTTCCCCAGCTTGTTCTGGCAGGGCACGAAGGGTGTTGTGGAAGGCCCCGGGCACCAGACCCCAGGGGGCAACTGGAGATAGATGCGACAGTCCTCCACCTCCACCCGACGGTCGCGTCGGAACATGCAGAGCAGAGGGCCTCTCACCTCCCACCAAACCAATCCAGATCTACCAGAGTGTTCCGAGGGAGGGGAAAGGGATCAGGAAACTCAGAGGGCAGGGGGGAGAGGGGTATTGACCTCAGATACAGTCCAACCATTGAAGCAAATATGATAGTTCTTCTGGGAAGCATCCAATCTCTGCTGGCCCTCCAGCTGCCAGCCTTCCAATTTTGTCTCCACAATTTTCCCCCCATGTTCCCCTCCAGCTATGCCTTAACAAAATTCGGTAATGCGTTGTTCAATGTCCGACTTTTTGGACAGGCCTGCCATCCTTTGGATCACTTTGTTCCAGTCGGCCCTGATCTCTGTTTCAATGACACTCTTGATTGTTTCAGTAGTCTCCCCTTGTGCTGTGCGTGCACCCTCTCTAACCAAAACACATCGCTGACGCCAGAGGGCCCACAAGACTGCTTTTCTGCCCAGTGCGAACATGTTCGCTGTGAAGGGTGGGGTGTGGGCGGCTCTCTGGAGCATTTTCTGACAGCACTAGACACACATTTTCAAGCGGTTTGTCTAGTCTAAGTGGAGCGAGGCAGAACTCTCGAATTTTCGAGATTCTAGTGTACTGGAGCGAGACCCATAGTTAGCTGAGTTGACCAACATTATTAAACAACAAATCCAACTGGACATCACAGACCAATGGATGAATGTAAGAGTAAAGCTAGACCACTATTATACCGCGTTCCACGCGCGTTCCACATGTAGTTGCAGCCATTCGGGTAGCATGTTATATGTTCCAGACACACCGCCAGCCATTCTGTCCCGGTGTCTAGCACGGCGAAAATTCCGGAGTCAGGAACTCGCAATTTTCTGCAAGGCTGGGGCCGTGTACTGGCAGTGGACAGCAGTCCATTTTGATAGACTTGTGGGCAATGTGGGTTCGAGAAAAGCAGAAAACATGTAGCAATCTTTGTTCATACCAAGCCGAACGCTGCATTTTCTGAATAGATCATCCAAGTGCTCAAAGTCATTGGAGTTACAGCTAGCAAACCGCTATTGAGAATATACTGTCAGGCACACCTGGTTCGTATGGGTCTGCACTGTTCAGCAATGGGGGAGAAGCAGCCATGCCCCACAGTAGGCAACCTGTCCCTGTCTTGCGTTGCTGTTGCTATGTCACATGTTGCTATCGCTACCGCACGTGCTGCTGGTGCTACATCCCGTGTTGCTGTTGATACTTCAAGTGTTGCCACATGTTGCTATGGGTATGTCACGGGTTGCTGGTGCCACATCCGGCATTGCCATTGATACTTCAAGTGTTGCTACGGCATGTGTCTGCTACGGTCAGCTATTGTTAATCTGCTACTGCTGCATGTCAGCTATTGCTAATCTGCTACTGCTGCATGTCAGCTATTGCTAATCTGCTACTGCTGCATGTCAGCTATTGCTAATCTGCTACTGCTGCATGTTGCCACGACACACATCGTCACGTGCTCCTGCTTCACACGTTGCTACATCACATGTTGCCAGGGCATGTCGTGTTGGTTTCCATGTCATTTGTTGCTTCCCCATGTCAGGTGTCGCTTCTTCATGTCACGAGTTGCTTTCCCACATCATGTGTCGCTTTCCAATGTCAAGCATCACTTTCCCACCTCACATGTTGCTTCCCCACATCATGTTTTGCTTCCCCACATCACACGTTCCTTCCCCGCATCACATGTTGCTTCCACAAGTCACGTGTTGCTTCCCGACGTCAAGTTGCTTCTCCACTCCCCCACACCATGGGCTTCTCTTTATACTACATTCTGTCCTTGACCATGTAGCCACCGAGTGTGGCAGGAGTGGGCAAAGACAAAACAAGGCATGACACTACCATTGAAGTTTACAATTCGTAGAAATGCTAATGCTACAACACCAAATCAAAAAGTACTACAACAACAAATCAAAAGATTGGTCGTCCAAAGAAACTTCTTCAATGGTGGCAAAAAAGCGGATGACTAATGCAAGAGACAAGTCCAAAGAACACCTCAACAAGACAGAGAACAGGAATTTACCACCACCACACCTCGAGGTGGTCCACAGGTATAGCAAGCCACCCGAATAAACAAATGGCCAAGTCCCGGGGGATCTTTCAAGTTTGAATCCAAGCTGTACAACAACCTGGGCATTTGAAACAAAAAACTTATGTTACATGTTGGTTGGGCATAATGGGTGGAGAGATGGTTGGCTGTTGATGCGGCCACCAAAGCCTGACCTCCACACAGAGACCGCACAGACACACACACACACACACACACA
>BFEA01000063.1:3072030-3084889 GCA_003427395.1 Chara braunii
TACAAAGCCATGGATACATTGTGGTGAGTGTGTTATGAGGTTGCTTATGCACGCGCATGGCTCGGCAAGTGCCTGGGTTCAAACCCCAGCAGCAGTAGTTGCATCCCGGAGCTTAATAATATAAATTCGAGGGCGGCGCGGGGCGGGGCAGTGTGGCGCGTGGCGCGGGTGTGCGTGCGTTGTGATGCGGCTTCCTTTTTCCCGCTTCTTTGCCCGAAAACGCCCCAAAAACAGCCGAAAACCCTCGGGTTTTGCCGTAATTCGCTGCTGTGCGGTGCTGTGCGGTGTGGTGGGTGGGGGCGGGGACCGTTCCCGCTCTGATACCAATGTAGCGGACCCACCAGGTGTGGTGCTCCACTAGTGACAGAGATGGAGATGGAGGAAGAAGGGGGAGCAAGATGGCACAACGCAGCTCCCCACGCAAGACTCCAACGCACGTACTCCAAAATGTGCGAGTGAGGAATGAGGCTGAAAACAGACAATGGCTGGGGTATACCCCAGCGGACTGACGGGACTGGACTGGACTGGCTGGTACCGACAAAGGTACCGGCCTGGACTGGCCTACCCCAAATATAACACAGGCCTGTGAGAACAGGCTAAGGGGCTGGTCTCACAGGCCAACCCGAGGTCCGCTACACCCACCGACGTTGTTATCGGCGACTGGCTGGCTGTTACGGGGTGGGGTTCGAAAGCCAAAGGCCGAAGGTCTCAGGCCTCTGAAGGCGTCCAACTGCGTGAGCATAACAGTTTCATTCCCATTCCGTGTGCAGCAGCACACAATTCTTCTGATTGCCCCTTGCAGCCGTGGTGTTTCTTCTGCAAAGGTGTTATGTTCAGTAATTGGCCTTCCATCGTTCAATTCATCATCCAATAGCCAACAGTTAGGGGACAAGTACAACGATGATGAAGGGATGCATAGGTTTTCTCTGCCAGATGCATACAAGCAGGCAGAGGAAAGGATGGTGGAAGTTTATATGCTGCGGTGGGCAAAATATGGAAGAAGAAGAAGAAGAAGAAGAAGAAGAAGAAGAAGTAGAAGAAGAAGACGAAGGGAGGTGGAAACACGGGGGAAAAACAGGGGAGCAGCGACGTGAGCGGCGACGGGGTGGGGGGTAAGGGAAGCGACCAAGACAAAGGGAGAGGAAAAAGCAACGCGGGCACTGATGACAGTGAGGTGTGGGCATAGGAGGACGGGAATGAGAAAAGGTAGACGTGCGGTGATGCTGGGGGAAGAGGCCACAGCGGCAAGTACACAGCTGCTGACGTCGCCCTGACTGAATCTGGAGGGCAACCCATCCCGACAAAACAAAAGAGGAAAGAATGAAGTGCCAACATTTTTCCGGAGGTCTACGGGCATACTCACACTAGCGGTTTTTTTTGCTAAATCGCAAAATCTGCTATGCTGATGAGAACAGATACTACACCTGGGACCTTGTCCCACTAGCTCTGTTGAGCTAGGTCAACGTTGGGTTTTCGACGCTGTGTGACTGTACGCGACAACGGAGATGCACATCGTCCAAGTCATCTAGCGGTCCGTTTTTAATCAAAAAGGCAATACAGATTATCTTTGCTTTTTCTTACAACAGAAAACAGAAGTAAATCCTTTCTCTCGAATACTACTCCCCCAGGTCTCCCTACCCTCGCCACTTTTCGTTGAGCTAGCTGTCTCCTTTTTTCGAGACAGCTAGCTCAACGACCCTCTTGTTCCCCCAAAAGGCGTTTTTTTTAGAGAAACTGTACGAGCCTCCTTCCGTTTACCATTTTTGGACGGGATTCTGGCAACTCTTTATTTTCTGGTGTGGAAGTGCCCGTATGCCACTCCAATTGTGAAAAAAGAAAAACCAGAATAATTGTATTCGTGCCATTTATAAATGCATTTCTCATTTGAAATTGAATTAGAATGAATATTTTCAGCTGAAAATGGAAAAGGAAAAGGAAAAGGAAGAGCCAGTAGCGCTCCGATGACGCGCTGCGCTACCAGGCGTACTCGCTGTCCGGAGACGGCAGCGCTCTGCATCGGCAGCGAGGTGTGGGATTCGGGGCGTGGGGCGGAATGATGTCTTCTTCGTCGATCCCTAGGTTCGGCCATCGCCCTCAGCTCCGACAAGGGGCTGTGTCTCCCTGTGGAATACCAGGGAACAGGGCGATTCCAGTTCCTCCTACAACAGACAATCTACAAGAGTCAAGTAACGCGTGCAGTGTGAACACGACGGAGGGAGAGAGAGTCTAGTACAGGACAGAGGGCACATCCAACAGCGGCACCTCTGGAGGTAGTGGGTGGGCAGCCGGTGGTGGTGGGACTGGTGTTGGGAGGAGCATGTGAGAACAACTGTTGACTATCTCGACTGGGAGCGTGAAGACCTGAAGCTCGACGGGCGGCGGTGCCACCAATGGGAGTGGGAGTTCCTCTGGTGGTGGTGGGAGCGTCTCCGTTGGGATCAAGGGCGCTGAGCATTAACCAAGCCACTCTCTAGCACGGAATATTTAGAGTGCATTAACCTAGCTATAATTTTTGCTAAATACTCCTTATGACTGGCTTGCTTCATGACGGTCGTACACGATAATATTTGGAATTAATTTCCCCCTCTTTCAAGCACTTCCTGCTATGTGCTTTGTTGTCCCTGGCAACCTTGATGGCATTTAGTCATTAGTGTTCCATATCTGGGCGTATGTTTCGTTTGGTGCATTCTCTCTTTGTTATTCTGATATGCAAACCCTCGTGTAGTGCAGTATTTTACTCATACTCTGCGTCGGGTCGTAAGTTTGGATTCAGGCAACCCCTCATCCCTATTCCCATATCTGAGCCCTCGTATAACATATTAATTCCAAAAATTGCTCGTAACGTTTATCTCACCTACTCTCACCTAATCTAGAGGCTATTTCAAGGAATCTCCACTGCGGGTTCTCGGCTTTAGTTTTGGTTGGTAAAGGTGGAAGGTTGGGGGTTGTTCGTAGAAGGCAATGGAACTATTGGAGGTGGTGGGAGACCTAATAGTTGTGGGAACGTTGCTGACCTACTAGGGCACGACTGAATAGCATTTAGTTGTCAAGAGAGCAAACTTGGGTTGTACCCATTGAGATCTAGGGTGCCTGGAAGATGGCAGGTCCTACAAAGGTCCAAGGGTGCAAGGTGGGAAACCTCGTCACGGCAACCCAGGCTCCCCACGGCTACTAGCTGCTCTGTCGCGCCAGCATTGGTGCTATCTTCCTTCGGTGGAAATTACTTGATCTACTCGTTGGGCGAATCCTTTTCTGGAACTTTCCAGATTCCTCTCTAGTTCACAATCTGTTATTTGGCTTTGTTCATTAGGGTTTAGTCATACCAAGGCTATTATAATTTCAAAGGTGGTTTTGCCTTTTCTGGCCACCTGCATAGGCTGGACCCGTAGGCTTGCTACAGATTTTTCAAACATGGATTGGGAATTTGTTTTTTTGAGAAGCTTCTTTGAGATAATAGAGTGAGTAAATGGGACACTGGACCCGGTTTCCAGTTCTGCCGAAGCTGGGTAATGGCCCCAGTACGTTCATCCGGGTTGAATTGTGAGGTCCCCGGCCTCTTTTGAACTTCTGTTATTTGAAATAAAGGTGACCAACTTCAAAAAAAAATAAAAATAAATAAATAAATAAAATCAGCTGTCGCACCGTTGAGCTGCCTCAACTAAACGGTGCAAGTGGGACAAGGTCCCTGATCTTAGCCAAAAGGCCGAGACAGGTATGAAAAAGAATCTCACTAGGTTTTTCTGACCACCAAAATTGCAAACGGGGTAGCATTTGTCAGCGGCCTGGGGGGCCGCGGGGATGGGCATTTTGCTACCACCTCGAGAGGTGGTGGCAAATTCTCTTTTGGCCGTCGCAAATTCTCTTTAGCCTTTTGGGAATTGTTGAAAGAAAAATTACGCGCTTTGTGCCCATGCGAGGCACCAATTTTGCAATTGAAAAAATAAATAAATAATAAATAAATAAATTGCAATTGCCAGAGAGTCCTCTCGTGTCCTTTCCGATTTGCAACCCATGTGTGACCGGGCGGGCGGGGTATTATTTCGGCAAACATGGGAAAGAAAATTCGGCAGATTTTACTGGACTGCCACCGCTGTGTGAGTATGCTCTACATTCGCTTGTTTTGCCAGCCGGGAAAGGCCATACGCCGACCTCCAAAATCTGTGAACGAACCGACAGCTGGACCCTCCGCCCTCCAAGCTGCTGCAGCTACCGCACCCTTCTGTTTTTCTTCCAAAACCCCAAATGAACCCCGCCCTAGCCTCGTTGTACTGCACGACCTTACCCGGAATAGAAAGAAATGACGAAACGACGAAACGCAACCCACACAGGCGCAGCCTACTGGCTGCTAACTATCACGAGAAGAAAAACATAACACAAGCAATCAAATGGTCCTCAGAGGAATGGCTGGGCAGCAAACAAGGGGGTTGGATAACCAACATCCAGTGGGAGGGGAGCGGTCAAGACAAGGAGGCGGCACCCAGCGAGAGAACAGATTATCTTTTAAGGACTGGGCATCAGCGCAGCGGCCACCTTTGGAATTTCCACCGTTTATGGATGGTGGGGCCCTACAGTGGTACGGAGGTGGGTAACAGACGGCTTCGACTAGCCCCAGCCAAGCGCAAGATCGAGGTGACAAGCATCACACATACACAACATACAAAGCACAGCCGCAGATGATGGACCCAGGGATGCTTCTGCCGGTTTGGCGGCCTGGGGGGGCTGAAGAGAGGCTGGCCATCTTGCCAACATTCTGGTTCTCTTAACTTTTCTTCCTAGCCGAAGCCGGGTATTGGCCCCGGCAGTCGAACTGTATTGAAATGTATATGGGATGGTGGACCCGGTTTCCAGCAGGTGCTGCCCCCCACCAATAGATTGGGGCGACCGGGACTGCACCTGCTAGCGGGAGTTGCTCATACCACTCCTGGTGACAGAACGGTGCTGGCGTTCTCTCTCAAAAAAAAAAAGGAAAAAAGAGCTGAGTTAGCCGAAGCTACGAGCATAGATTTCAGCATGAATGGGACATCAACTGCGTAGTTCAGGTTCAAAGTATCCAGAATCCAGAACAAATATTGCCATATTTTTAATATTTTTACTATTTTTGAGGTTTTAACCTACCTTCTTACCCCGGGAAAAAAAAACTATATTCGAAATACCTTTGAAAATCGGACTTTTAGAAATCGCTCTTTTTTTCCGAATAGAACGTACTGCAATCAGACTCGCTTTCACTTCCACTTCACATACATGCAAACAGATGGCGATTCACACTGGCGCACAGCACCCACACCAAGCTCAGAGATATGGCAACCAAGAACACAGTTCAGATGTAAACTCGCTTCAACAGACTATGGCGCATCAGCGCCTGTACAGCACAACTCTCGTCACTGTGTTCAACACCACCGTTCACCCGCACTCAACTCTGGATCACCCTGAATACACCCACGCACACTCACTCGTACACACTCRCTACCCTCCAACACTACATCAGCTATGGCCRCTCTACTTCTACTAACTATGACTACRTTGTMTCTCTTCAGCCCACTTCGTCGYCGGGCAACCTGCAGACCACCTTCGCACAAGACGCTGTAGCAGCACTTCCGCATGGCTTACGCAGCGAATGAATGAATGGCTGGGCGCTGCCTCTTGAGTTATACTTCTGTAACTCGTTGGTCTGCCCCTTTCCCAGGCCCTTGGTGCACACAGTCCCACACGGTACTTGCTTGACTGGACTCTGACTGACTGGGACCGGTACCGCTGACTGCATGGGTTTGCACTGCCAACGCGATGCAGTCGCACTGCCAGCGTAACGCAGTTGGGCTCACCGCTTGCCCACTTGCCTCTGACTAAACGTGAGACACTTCGAAAGGCCACTTCCGGACCTTCCRGAAGTCTGTGGACTTGGCCTCTYGAGTACTGTAGCAGCTACGACCTTGACCTTTCAGGACTGTACCAGCTACGACCTTGACCTTTCAGAATACCTACAGCTACAACCTCTRCAAAGCTGTGACTCCTAATCGACAGGCCTACAGATCGAACCCATACCACTACACAGACCTACGACAGACGACAAACAACTACCAAAACACAGGTCACGGGTTCAAACACTCGGGTGTCGACTCGATACTGTACATGGGCAAAATGAGGTCTGGTGATTGAACTCTAGGGCCCGCATCTGTGACTGCAGAAAGGTGAAAACCGTTTCACTCCCGCCGGCCTAAATTCGAGGTCCTCCGAGAATATTTCAGTCTAAGGCAGTACCTTTACCCTTCTTATCTCTTTCGTAGGCTCGTACTATATCGGGAGCTGTCTCTAGAACTTCTGTTTGTGTGAACCAGCGGTCGTCTTCTGGATCTTGATAGGCAAATCTGACTTTGTACTGTTTCTGGGGACGACCTCTACCTCCTGTCTTGAAGACATCCTCACCTACTATCCCTTCAATGTCATCTCTTCCATCCATATCTGGAGGAATCATAGATCTGCGTGATGGAAACTGTTGACTTGCGGTGCAAGGCAACAACTTCGACGCATGGAACACTGGGTAGGTGTGGAGGTGTGCTGGAATCTCAATAATATAGGACGGTCCATCTTCTCTGCCCTTGACTTCTAGGACTGGCCGCGGTCCTGTATACGCAGGTAACAACTTCTGTGAGATGTTCTCCTCAAGAGCAAAACTCTTTTGACTTGACCCAGACTAAGTCGCCTACTTGAAACTGTGAGGGGCGACGATGGTTATTAGTTTGCTCTATCATTCTATGTTGGGCTTTCCTGAGGTTATCTACAATGGTAGCTACCTCTTTCTCGTGCTGTATCGCAAACTCTCATGTATCGGGCGGTAGCCTCTGAATCTGATCCCGGTTAAGTCCTTCAAATGGTCTGCGCGGTCTAAAGGACTTGTGCAATTTGTTGGGAGTGCGACACGTAGATAAGTGAATCTGATATCCCTGTCACTAACTATCGATAGCGGTATACCATGCTCACTGACCCAATGGTCAAAAAACTTTTGAACTACTAAGTCTGTGCGTGCCTCTGCAGGCAAATGGACAAAAACTGCATACTTGCTAAATCTATCTACTATGACCATGACTTAACTTTTGCCATGCCTACTCTTGACATGAGTATCCATAAAGTCGATGGACACAGAATCTTCGGGTTTGTCAGGAATAGGCAAGGGTCTGAGAAGGCCATGAGGGGCTCATGCAATAGTCTTGTTTCGCTGACAAACTTTACAACTACGGACATACTCTATGCAGTCGACCTTCATATCAGGCCAGATGTACACGCGCATGAGGTTGGCTAGTGTCTTTTGCCAACCAAAGTGTCCCTCTGTGTCATGGCATTCCCCTAAGATCAAACTACGGATCTCTTTACTATTGGGAACGCACAGGCGGTCAACTACATTAGTCTTCTCGAATAATAAGCCATCAGTAGTGCGGTAGTCTGGTTCAGACTCTGGGGTCTCCCTAACTCTCTTGAGGAGGTCACTATAGATATTAGGGTCCTGTGCATATGCCTCTCTAACTTTCTGCTGCAGGTCTCTCCCTATATCCAGATAGTGAACTATTGCCCCAAAGTAATCAGCTCTCCTACTCAGAGCGTTCGCTACTACATTGTACTTCCCTTTAATTGGCTTAAGTTCAAAGTCATACTGATCTAACTCAGCGGCCCACCTAGTAAGCTTAGGTGTCATTTTGGCCTGCGTCTTCAACCACCATAGAGTTTCGTGGTTTGAATAGACTTTGAAGTGTCTCCCAAGCAAGTAGTGCTTCTAGTGATCTAATGCTTGCCTGAGAGCGTAGAGTTCCCTCTTATAGGTGGATGTCGCCACCTTCTCTGAAGGCATCCTGGCGGACATGAACTCTAAGGGCCTATATCCATTGCCATCGTCTTGCTGTAAAACAACATGTATGTCATACTGACTCGCGTCAGTGGTAACAATGAATGGCAGGGACGGATCGGCTACCTTAAGGACTGGATATTCTATCAGGGCCCGCTTTAATCTTTTCAAGGCAAGTGTACAATCCTTGTCCCACTTCTAGATTGTCTTTTTCTTTAGCAACCTGTGAAGGGGTGCAGCGATAGTGGAGAGGTTCCTGACGAACTTCCTCTAGTAATTAGCTAGGCCTAAGAACGACCGCAACTCTGTCAGTGTGCGGGGCGTTGGCCAGTCTCTAATCGCTGCAATCTTACTATCTTCAGGTCTAACGTCGTCTCCGTCTAAGACGTGGCCCAAGTACAACACTTGCGTCTTGGCCCATTCGCACTTCTTTGCGTTGATCTTGAAGTTAGCTTCTCTAAGCTTCTCCAAGACCCGCCTTAGATGACCCTCATGCCCCAGGGTCTTACTGAACACTAGAATATCATCTAGATATACTACAACAAATCTATTTAACCACGACCTAAACAAATCGTTCATACAACGCTGGAAAATCATTGGCGCATTTGTTAGTCCAAAGGGCATTACTATAAACTCATAGTGCCCATATCTAATCCGGAATGTTGTCTTATACGGATCATCAGGGTGAACCTCTATCTGATGATCGTCGGACTTTAAATCTATTTTCGAGAAATACTTGCAGCCCTGCACCCGATCCAATAAATAATTTATATGGGGCAGTGGTTCTGCATTCTTTACTGTGATAGCATTAAGACCTCTATAGTCTATACACATTCTGAGTTCCGCCTCTTTCTTGGGGACAAAGAGAACAAGTGCTCCAAATGGGGACGAACTGGGCCTAATCCAACCCTTCTCAAGGAGCTCGTCTAACTGCTTACGTAGCTCATCTAACTCCCTTGGGGACATTCTGTAGATAGCTCCCTTAGGAGTCTTACTGCCAGGCTCTATCTCTATGCGGTGCTGGATCAGCCGCGACACTACTCCTGTAGGCGGCTTAACTAAATCTGTATATTCTTACAGCAGCTTGGCAATAGCAGAGTCTATGGGTGTCTCTTCCTTAGGCTCAGTGACAAAAACCTGCTCTTCTAACTGCTCCTTCTTTATTAATCGCGCGAATGTGGGAGCACTGAGGCAGCAATGTGCCAGAGGGTTATTTACTCCTGACACGTGAAACAAGCGGTCAGTCTTAACTTCACCTGTGGGACTAGGGAGCCTACACTCGTGCAATGTGCCAGAGGGTTATCTACTCCTGACACGTGAAACAGGCGGGCAGTCTTAACTTCACCTGTGGGACTAGGGAGCCTACACTCGTGCTCTCTCAAATGGAGTGTGGCTCCTGGTGCCTCTCCCCAGTCCATTCCTAGGACTATATCAAAAGAAGATTGTCCTCTACGAGGAGAGTCTAGGAATGAAGAACTTTCTCCACCTTCCCATCTTAGGTGAAAATACGCTTGGACTCCCTCGACGTAATCCTCGATTCTCATAGTGCGATTGTCTGCGAGGATATTGACTATAGGGTCTTCTAGTTTTTGGACTTTCAGGTTTAACTTTAACTTTTGCAGCGCTTTCCTACTAATATAGCTGCAGGTGGCCCCACTGTCTATAAGGGCCCCTACTCTACCTCTAAAAATCTCTACATCTACTAAGACTAGCTGTCCTTTGGCATCCTTCTTCATTTTGGCCCAGGCAAGCATCCTCTCCTTCAACTCTTCAGCCACGCCTGTGAGGGAAGTACCTAGAGAGACTCTTACACAAGTAGTCTCCGGACAGCTGTCTAGGTACTGGCCAGCAACCTCTGTCGTGGGCTCATGTGTTTTGGGAGTTCTTCTGTGGTGCGCGCACTCTTCTCCACATGACCTAGAGGTAAGGGCAGTTGCGACCCCTACCGGCGGTTGCCTTTTGCTGCTTGTACAGCATACCGGGCTTCTCTATACTTCGGGCAAAATTTGATGATGTGACCAGGATCATCGCAATAGATACACTGATCCTGATCAATCCGCCTTTGCCACACTGACTTCTTTAAGCCCAAATCTTCCCATGGCCTACCTTGCGGCAAACCTGAATGCCATCCACCTCGACGTGGAGGTGACCGATAAGATCGTGAGCGATTTGGCGGGGGACCTTGACCCCTACCTCCCTCTTAGCGGTTTCCTCTACCGCCAACCCCCTGAGCGCCATGTCCTTGGCCACCTGAGGCCCAACCCCCTTGGCCTTGGCCTCCTCCTCTTCCTTGCGGCCTCCCTCCAGCAGCAACGGCAGCATAGGTCCTCCCCTGACCCCCACTACTGTCCTCCTCCTCCAGGCCCCACTCGATATGGCTATACGCGACCTCATCTGTACCACCCGCATCGAACGTAAGGATCATATGATCCTTTCCCTTTACCTGTCCTAAGATGGTACGACCTTTCCACTTTTTACCTTTGTCTAGGTCCTTATGCCAGAAAGTGGAAACTGGTATGGACTTCGCCTCGAACAACACCACTTCTCTACTCAACGCATCGTATGTCATGGTGGGTTGTCGGCTCTTCTCAAAGAAGTGCACCCGTAGGGGCTCTGGCATGGCCCGATAGAAGAGATTGACCAACTGGGGTTCAGTGACCCCGTGGTCTGGGATGACTACAAGCTCGTCCATTACGCCTTTGAGTGCTCTGGCACTCCTCCACTGGTGTGAGTGGATAGTCTGCAGTTTGTCAGAGACCCTAACGTCTCGCGTGGCATCTGCGAATCGCTCCTTAAGGAGCCGAAAGATTTCAGGGAGAGGGGTGACCTTTAAATAGGCGACCATATTGTTCTCAGACTGTGCGGCGCGGGCAAGCGATCTAGCGAAGCTGGCGGCCTCATCCTTGAGGGCCTGGAAGGCAATGAGGACTTGTTCCCCTGGCACGATATGCTGTAAATAAATGTCTGTATTTACGTTGGCCTCCCAATTATTAAAATTTTCTTCTTTCTTCCCGCCATAGGACTCAGGAAACTTTATCTTAACGGGTTCTCTACGGGGCCGTGGCTCTTCCTCCTTCGACAGGGCCAACTTTGCGCCCTCAATAGCGCCTGTGCAAAACTTCTCAGTGCCTTCTATCCTTGCCTGCACTTCTGCACCCACGTGCCGCATCATCTCGCGTGCGAAATCCCTGAAGCCTAAGCGTATGGAGTGTAAGGTCATATCCTGGGCTCTCGAAAAGTGATACTGCTCATCCCAGACCTTAGCCAGGAGCTCAATGTTTCTAGAGATAATATCTAATTTCCCCTGTATATCGGCTTGTGCCTGGATCTGTGCTCTTTGCTCTTTAATCACCTCCAACTCCTTTGCTATTTGGCTCGCCTCGTCCATCCTTCTTTTCCTCTCCCTCATAAGACGCAGTTTCCACTCTAACTTCTTTTCCTCCTGGAGTGTCTGGCATCTTAAGGGATCCTTTTCTACCTAGCACTCCCTGATAACTGCTTCCTTCTCTTATGGGGGTACACACAACATGGCCTCTTCCTCTTCTCCCAGAGATAAATTCGCTACCCACTCATAAGTATTTTTCTCCATCCCCGAGTCTTCCTTCTTTGTACCACTGCTCCCCGAGATAACTGCTTTGCGCTTCTCTTGAGCAAGGGTTCTTCCTTTTCCTCCTCTTCTACCTCTTCAATCTCTTCCTCATCTACTTTTTTCACCTTCTCTTCCCCCTCCTTCTTTAACCCCTCCGTTTCTTCTTCCAACTTCTTCTTCTTCGCCGCTTGCTCCTCCTGCACGACCAACTTCTTGGCCTACTTAATCAACTCCTTCTTGGCCGGCTTCTCTTTTTTCTCTTTAAGGATGACGTTGGCCTTCTCTTCCTGAGCCTTGGTGTAAGGGGTGGTGTTCTTGCCACTACGTGTGTCAACCATGGTGAAAGGTGTACAACCCAGAATCAGTTTCACTCCTCACCACTTAGACTCACCCCCCTAACTGGCTTAACTTATAGACCGACTCAATCTAAGGACCACAAAATTTTAAAAAGATACTGTCAACTAGGGTCTCTAGCCTAGACCTAAACTAAGGTTGTCACTACAGGACTTACTGTTGATCAGGAGGCATTTAAGGAGATCCCCCGTAACTCCTCATGAATTATTTAACGTCGCAAACAGGACGACGCGATCAGCAAGTCCTCTCAAGACGTAGACATCTTGTTGTGCAGCCTACAACTCGGATTTTGGGCCTACTGTGCCACACCGAGCAGCCCACCGGTCTGTATTGGTCCTTGGGAGGGTTCGTGTCCTCCGGGTCAGTCGAGTCGTGTCGTCAGACACAACCTTTAGCCCAACTCAGCCCGTGTGGGTTTGGTCAACAAAGCTCTATGACCACATACACAAATTTCCTATCACTTGGACAAAAGAGAATCAATGCAGAAAGAAGAGACAAAAAGATTCAGCAAGTACCATGGGGTGAGTGCACATCCATAGGGCGAGGGGACAGGCTGAAGGCTTGGCGAGAATATACCAACTCCAGCTTGGTCAATTTCGTGGTCAACAACCCGGTCAACGCTGGTCAACGCTTGGTCAACGCCGGTCAACGCCTTGGTCAATGCCAAACAGCTCGCCGGTCAACTCTCCGGTCAAAGTCTTGGTCAACGTCGGTCAACCCTTCGGTCAACACCTTAGTCAACCCTTGATTCGACTATGGTTGCCGCCACTCTCTTCCTCACCAACCTTCGCTTCTCTTTCCCCCACCTTTCTCCTTCCTCACTTTCTTTCTCTCTGCACCCCCGACTATATCCTTCTTGTTTTTTTTTGTCGTCTCTCCCTTCTTCTTCCTCGGCTATGGCTTCTCTCTCCTTCGTCTCTCCTCCCTTCTTTTTCACTTCACCTTTCTTCCTCTCAATGGCCCTGTGTCCGAGCTCCGCGGCTATGGCCGCTTTCTCCTTGGTCCGCACAACGATCTTGTATCGCTCCCCTCTCTCTCTCTCTCTCTCTCTCTCTCTCTCTCTCTCTCTCTCTCTCTCTCTCTCT
>BFEA01000063.1:3100269-3123046 GCA_003427395.1 Chara braunii
CGGGGGGGGAGACGGACGGCATGGGTGGCGACATTTGCGCGGGCATGGGAGGGGATTGCGCCGCCTGTGGAGGTTGGGAAGCTAGGCCATTGTGTACATGATGATCCTGGACAGTGACAAGATTGAGTACTGTCAACGCGTTGCGTGTTTGGCCCGGGAGAGGTGTAGTGAAACATTCCACCCCCCAGAACCTCGTGGATCATCACCTTTAAGACGCCCCCCAGAATGGACACGGACAATACTCCAGGCGGACCTGGACATCAGAGCACTCAACCTAAACGGATTGGCTCAAGCCTCCTTGGAAAAGAAAGATGCCATCTGGAGGATGCTGAAAACGGAGGGGCGGGATAGATGGCCAAACACAATCTGCATACCGGAGACTCACCTTACCCACACGCCTGCCCACAAAGCCAAAGAGAAGTGGATACGGCCCTACGCCTCATTCTTGGCACCTGCACAATCTGCGGCCTCCACAGGGGTGGCGATTTATATTCCGCCATCTTAACGCTTGATCCCGCTGGCGCATGAGTGTGATCATCAACAGGGACGCTGGGTGTACGTGAAGGCAATGCTGGGAGACAAGGTGGTTCTTATAGTAAGTGTCTATGGCCCAAATGACCCGCTAGAAAGAGCGGGTTTCTTACACCGACTCTATCAAGAGATTTCGGTAGGCCATCCCATCATCATTGCAGGTGACTTTAACATAACACATGATCCACTGCTGGACAGGATGTCATCCACTGGCCCACATGGCCAGATTCAGTCCCAGGACAGGCGGGCCCCGGATTTAGATATGAACGATGCTGAACCCTCCTCATGCCAGCCCTGTTGCGTCCTGAAGCCGCCACTCCAGTGGGCCGAATTCTGGTACGGGCGGTGCAGCGCACCCGGTTGCGCTGCGCCGCCCGCCTCCTCCAGTGCCCGCGGAGCACTTTTTTGAGTGTATCTGACTCCCCCGAAAATGAATCCATTCTATTCCTGGAGTCGTCCCCCCGAGTTTTCATCTTTTCGTTATTCAGACATCGTATCTTCTCAAGGCTCAGTTCATAAAACTTTCCATTATTAATTATTATTCTCCTCTTGGTGTATTGATGGTTTTTTTTTCTGATGAAGGGGAGGGTTGGGGTGTGGAGGAGAGCTCCACTCTGCACGGGCGTCACAAGGCGGGAAGTGAAGTCCAGGAGGGGGTGCGGGCAGATTTAGGGGGGTGCTTTATTCTGGTGCTGGGGTGGATGTTAATGGCAGCATTACATCCGAGTGGGGGCAGATTAGGCTGAAGGGTGAGCAGAGGCTTACTTTGGGAGGGAATTGGAGGCCTTTGCAAGATCAGGTGGGGGGGAGTGTGGGACTGTCCCGAATTGGGGCTGATAAGGAATGTTGGCAACCTAATATTCTTTTCGGTGGAGGCAGCATTGAGATAGGTTGGGAAGAGGGGGGGGGAGGGATTTCTTCACCTGTGCTACGTACATAACTGGGAGATGTACGGCTGTCTTTAAAGATCCAAGACAACCATTCTACATCACTAATCGTGATATGTCAAGCTTATCTGGTTGTCCTACAATCCTAGGCGACATCTGGTTTTCTTCGTATGTTGGATACAGGATGTTAGAGATGGTAGAATCCTGGCTGGCGCCTTGCAAAGCTGTGGTGTTTTGTGCTCATGGTTTGCCGATGCCAGAATGACGCTGGCAGGTGCTGGGGTGTAGCCCTGTAGCAGGAGCATGAGGCCTGGTAGAGAGATCCGGGGATTCGTCGAGGGAGGAAGACAATCAAGTGGCGAACTGGGGGGTGCTGCCCTAACAACCTAAGGGGCTGGGTATAGTCTTGGTAGAGAGAACGCAACAATTATGGCTGGTATTGGACAGGATGATATTGTCTTTGGAAAGCTGCATCTTGTATAGGAGAGGCGAGGAGTTCCCGTGGATTGTGAGGCCAGGTTTGCTAATGCAGTTCATTGTTTCCTATAAATTATCATAGATTAACATCATTACCATCATCATCATCAGCTCATCATCATCATCTTATTATCAGTAGTATCAGTGGCATCATCAGCGAAGTCCATGAGGGACGTTGTGCCCAGTTCCCAGCACGTTCTGTTTTGGCAACTCAACATTGTATCTCAGGGGACGATGACCTGCTTTCCAGCAGGTGTAGCTCCCCACCAATAGACTGGAGCCCCCTGCAAGACAGGTAGGAGTGTAGGCTCGTATCATTATTCCTATGTGTTGTGCATGTTTTTTGTTTTTGCTTTTATATAAAAAAAAGTTTTTTTGGGGAAAAAAATAGGTTTTTTTTTTTTTTTTTTTTTTTTTTTTTTTTTTTTTTTTTTTTTTTTTTTTTTTTTTAAACCCTTGCGATATCCCTCTATCCTGGTGGTGGTAAGAGAACCGTCAGAATTGAGGGTTTATCTGTCGGGCTGCTCCATCTATAGGTGGGGAGCGGCACCTGCTGGAAACCGGGTCCAGCGTCCCATTGGTACAAAAAAAATAGGTATTGTGCTCACTCTTTGTTGAGCTAGCTGCCCCACTTCCTCAATGGGTTACGCAAGGGAAGGCAGCACTCCAAAAGAGAAGCCGAAGGGTGTGTGCATGTTGAAATCATTGTCTGACAGCTAGGAAATCCGGCGATCTTCGTTTCTTTGTGCAATCTCTGGGATCTGTTTCTGTGTGCTTCAATGTACATAGCATGGAATTGGATGGAGATACATGCTGTGGGAGTGAGGGGAGGAAGAGTTGATGTCCCAACACTTTTGGCAGCACAATCCGCCGTCCCTGCCATGTTTGATGTCCTCAGAAGGCAGGAGACATACAAAATAAAAGGAAGTATTTAATTCGGAGCAAAAAAATGTTTTTCTGAAAATTCTTGATATGCCTTTGAAAGCTCGAACTATTTGTGGCGTGCCCCTCTGACGATCGACTTACCCTGTTGCGCCCCTCTGACAACGATTGAAGTTTCTGAAACCCCCCTGGCATCATTTGGGCCTAAAGATGTTCAATATGCCCCTACTGGTACCGTTTCAAAATTTCCAGTACGCCCCTACCGGATAGCTATTGAGTACCAGCAGAAAAAAAAATCCAATTGCCCCTACTAGTGCCGTGCATCTTTGCAGCGCGCCTCTGTGGTGATGCACATCTATCGCAGCCACTTCATTTCTCTCTTACTCTTTCCCTCTCACAGCCTTGGACAAGTATCTGGCACCGGGACACAGACGAAGTACGTTTAGACTGACGTGTTATGACCCTGGCCAATTTCGAGATACACATCCACTGGAAAGTACGATGCCATCCAATTGCAGAAAGAAATGAATGAACTTGAGAGGAGAGAGAGAGGATTAGAAGAAGAAGAAGAAGTAAGAAAGAAGAAGACGAAGAAGAAGAAGATGTACACCAGCAAAGACAATGACAAGGCTCTTCTTCTTCGCCCAACAATCTCCTCCTCCTTATCTCCCCCTTCTCTTATTCATACGAGAAATAATAATACAATTTTGAATGACTGATCCAGAATCAATGTCCGAGTCCCTCTTCTACTGCAGGTATCACTCAAGGTCCACCATAGCCATGGCCGCCTCTCCCACTCTTCACTCTCATAGGCCGAGGTTATGGCGGACTACTGGGCTCTGCTCAGATGCCCAAAGGAAACCCAAAGCAGCTATGGCTGCTCTAGCTCAGGCCGCCATGCCTGACCCTGCCCCGAAGCTTCTTGGTGTAGCTCTCCCCAGCTGGGGACTCTCTGCTGCAGCGCCCGCCAAGGTGATGAAGATGGCTGCCACCATAGCCAAGTAAGTTCCCCTGGCGCTCCTCCCCCTTCCTTCCTTCTTCCTCCTTCTTCCTCCCTCGTGTCCTTCTCCTTCCTCCCCAGCAGCGCTGCTCCAGCCAGCGCTCCACCAGTGTGTCGCCAAACTTGCACACCGAGAAAGAGGCCGGACTCTCCGCCCGGCCAGAAGATATAGCGGCCTGCTTTGCCTCTTGGGCGGTGACTTCCAGGCCGCTCGGCCTCCCAAGCAACCGGTACCTCCTCCCTTTCGGAGGGAAACATCATTGCAGACTCTGATATTGCCCGCTACAGGCCCTAGACCCAGACTGGTTGGACTGATATCCGCCTAGACCTACCTACAACTATTGGGCCTCTAAAAATGCCACTTTTTGTCTTCTTCTGCTCGGCCTCCGGTACCTGCACATCTACCCCTTCCAGGTGCAGTACCGGCCTACCCGCTACTTGAGTGTTTTTCCCCGCTGCAACCCCTCAATGTGACGGCCACAGGTAAGTACCGGCCCTGAGGGCCCAACGAATGAGCAAGTGCCCTGACGGGCCACACACATACTCATGCCAACCAGCACTCAGACAGGCACGGTCACACACACACCCAGGCCAACCAACACTCAGACAGGCATGGTCACACACACACTCAAGCCATCCAGCACTCAGACAGACATGCAGTCCAGCAAGCGTGCACACACATACTTAGTAGCAAGCGGGAAACTCAGCAGGGCATTCAGTCTGTGGGCAAAACTCAGAAATCAGCTGTGTGTTTTAGTCCATGTATGAACGGGTCATCACGCTACTCCCCCCTCAAGAGCGAGGTCCCTTCGAGCGAGTAACTCACTCTGAGTCCTCGACAAACGCATCGTAAGCGAGCAAGGCAAAGAGATTCCTAGAGTACTCTGTTGCAGTGAGCTTTGCAGAAATCTTAGGTACAACGCTAGTGGCGATTTGTCGCTCATATGCTTTGACAACACGCGGTGCACTGCGTAGCAGTTCCTGTTTGGAAATCCAGTACAGATCGTCTAGTGGGTGATACATGAAGTGAACCTGGTACTGTCTGTTGCGTCCCTTCCCTACGTGCTGTTTGATCCTGTCTATCTCGTGCCCGCCTTTGATCGCGCGAGGGATCATATCTTCGCGATAATCGAATGTCTTAGCATCACGGTGGAGGTACATTTTGGATGCGTGGAACACGGGGTATGTGCGCAGATGGGCTGGCACATCAACGACGTACAAAGGGCCAAAGTGATCTTCGCCAATCACATCCAAAACTTCCCAGGGCCCATAATAGAGAGGGAGGAGTTTGCGTGAGACTCCCGCTTCTTCTGAGAATTCAAACATCTTGACCCAGACATAGCTTCCTACCTCAATATCCGATGGTCTACGCTTCTTATTCGCATGATGGATCATGGTGTGTTGTCGCTTCGTCATAGCTGCAATGGCAACTTTGAGCAAGCGATCATACTTGACCTTGAAGCCAGGCCTGCCAGGTGTTAAACCAGTTGGCTGCTCAGGGAATAGGTAAGAGAGCGGATTCCGGATCTACCACCCGTAATGCAGCCTGTTGGGTGTCATGTCGGTGGCTGAGTGGACGGAGTTGTTGTATAACCCCTTAACGGAATACAGCTCTTCATCCCATGTTTCCTGATCCGGGATAATCAAAGCGCAAAGAAGTTGAAACACAGTCTGGTTGATTTCCTCAGCCAAACCGTTGGCTTCGGGGTGTCGGCCAGATGTCATACACAGTTTGATCCCCAGTTGAGACGTGAAGTCCTTCCACTCAATACTAATGAAGCGCGGATCCAGATCGCTCACAAGAGTCTTTGGGGTTCCGAACTGCAGAATGTACTTCTGTTGGAATTCACGAATCACTAGTTTTGTTGGGGCATGAGGCGGCAAAGGGATCAGATTGAGGAACTTAGAGAATTGGTCAACAATCACCATGACTTGTGAGTAGCCGTTCTTACTAACCTTTCCCATGTCGGTGAAGTCGATGGAGACTCCCTGGTACCATCGAGAATGGGTAGGGGTGTTAGTAGCCCCATCGGCTTTTGTTTGCATGGTTTGATTCGTTGACAGACTTGACATTCAGCCACAAACTTTTCAGCAGTCCATTTCATGTCAGGCTAATCAAACTGTCTCGGCAAATTTGCGTACATTTTTGCCATGCCGAAGTGTCCGCTCCGGCCATGAGCCACATCCAAAAAGTGCATGCGGAGAGGCTCATGGTTGGGCACACACAAACGGTCGTGGTTCCCATGACGACGAAAAATCAGTCCTCCATACTCGTGAAAACCAGGCTGACTACTAGGATCAGCCCGCAGCCGCTCAAGGATGGAACTAAGTTCCGGATCCTTGGTTGTCTGCTCTACGAGCTCCTCCTTCAATTTCTTCTGGAGGTCGTAGGATTTCACAAGGCAAGTCATGTACTCAGGGTGGCGAGACAATGCGTCGGCGACTCGATTATAACAGCCCTTTTTGTGTCTTAATTCAAAATCGAAGATGTCAATCTCATGGAACCAGCGAAGCAAGGTAGGGGACAGGGTAGTTTGTTGTTTGATCCACTTCAAAGTCTCATGATCTGAGAAGTGGCGTCCCAAAAGATAGTGTTTCCAGTGATCCAACGCCATACGCAAAGCATAGAGCTCGCGCATGTAGGTGGAAGTGGCTACCTTTACGCTGGGCATGCGTTTGCTGTAGTACTCGAGTGGCCGCAAGCCATCACCGTCATCTTGTTGCAGCACTGCACCGATTCCATACTGACTTGCATCCGTAGTAACTATGAATGTCAGTTTGGGATCTGCAATGCGGAGTACCGGGTAACTTACCAAGGAGTCCTTCAAGGCTTGAAAGGCGGTCGTGCATGCGGTGTCCCAAGAGTAGGGAACATTCTTACTTGTTAGTCGAGACAATGGACGCGCAACAATGGAGAAGCGGGGCAAAAACTTCCAATAGTATGACGCGAGACCAAGAAAAGAACGCAGTTCGTGAATGTTCACGGGCTGAGGTCAGTTGCGTATGACCTCCACCTTGGTTGCTTCAGGCTCTAGGCCTGCAGCAGACAACCGGTGCCCAAGATAGATGACACTATCCTTCCCATGCTCAGATTTCTCTAAGTTGAGATGGAGTTGCGTCTTCTTGAGGATGGTCAGTACTTCCTCAAGGTACTTGCAGTGTTCCTCCATGGACTTACTGAAGATTGGAATGTCATCGAGGTAGACCACCACGAATCAACCAATCTGCTCGCGGAGTACTTTGTCCATGAGACTTTGGAAGGTGGTCTGTGCATTCGTGAGAGCGAAGGGCATTACGGTGAACTCGTAAAGCCCATCACGTGTCTTGAATGCAGTCTTGTGCTGGTCCGCAGGATCGACTTCAATCTGGTGGTAGCCAGACTTGAGATCGATCTTGGAGAAGACCTTGCACCCACCTGCTGCATCAAGCAAGTCATCTATACAAGGCAATGGATAGGCATTATTTCTTGTGATGCGGTTTAGACCGCGATAGTCAATACACATGCGGAGTTTTCCTCCTTTCTTCAAAACAAACAACACAGGAGCACCAAATTCAGATTCGCTAGGTTTGATCCACCCCTTGTCAATCATCTCATCAATCTGTCGCCGGAGTTCCTCCAACTCGCCAGGTCCCATTTGGTACACGCAGCCCTTTGGAGGGACAACACCTTCAACCAACTCGATGGTGTGTCGGACCGATCGCATGGGGACTCCACGTGGCTCGCCCAGAACTTCCAGAAACCAATCGAGGAGGTTTTGGATGTCTGGTGGGACAGGTGGGGGTGGGGGATCAGCAAAGGGATCACCTAGATCCGGTCGCAGGTCGCGTGTAGAGACGACCGAATCTGAAGTTGGGTCATTTGGACCATTAGAGGGTGGAGAAATAGAGGTGCTAGAAGTAGAAGTACTAGAAGTAGGATCACTAATCGAAGTAGTAGTGGTAGTAACCGCAAAAGTAGATGGCACATGGGTCGGACGAACAAAGGCAACATACAACTGTTCTTCCTCCTTGTGCTTGCACCATTTCTTGCAGAACTGCATTGCATTCAGAAAAGTCACTGGCACTCGTGCTTCTCATCCAAGAGGGCAGGAAGCTCGTTCCCTCTAGCATCTTTGATCATGAAAAGTGACTCCTTCCACTTGGTCCATTCGCATTGGGACTGCAGCCAGCCCAAGCCAAGGACAGCGTCGAAGGGGCACTTGTCAATAACATAGAAGTTCAACGTGTGTGTGACAGTTTTGTCCTTGTCAAAGGTAGTGCGCACACCTTTGACTGCATGCGTAGAGGAGCCAACTTCTTTGTTGCCAACTTGGGTCCGGCAAGGGTTCTGCAAAGCCAATTGCTTCATCCCCAAGCCCACTTTGCGTATCCCGTGCAGGGACATAAAGTTAGCCGTAGCACCACAGTCAACCAAAACACGGAGATAGCGGTGGTTTATGAGAAGTTTGAAGAAGATCAACTTCACGGTCCCCTGGGCACGCTGCTGTTTCATCTCAGCCCAATGCTCCAAGTGGTAGTGAAAATCGACCATCCCAGACTCCTCCCAAGGCTCGACATACAAAACGTTACTCACCTCAGCCTTGTGTTCAGCAGATGATTGGGCTTCAAGGGAGGACTGTTGATCTGCCTCAGATTCAGTCTCCCCTGTTGTAGAGTTTGCTGGAGTTGACTTTACGCCTGGTTCTAGTTTCCCTGCAGCCTATAAGAGTTTTGTACCTTATGGTTTGTTTTTTGGCAATGCAGGCATACCCCCTTCTTGAGTCTACCCGCCAGTCATTTTCAGTAATCCGGAGGTCAACCCAAAGTTTAGTAGTTGCATTCTCCGATCTAGGTGGAATCTTGACTCCCTTGGGAAGTTGGACATAGTTCTGCACTCCGATTCGGTCCATTTGCATTGGTAGTCTTTTCAAAGGCAGCAAATTTTTCTTCTTCTTTGTTTGCATCAGACTCATGGGCTGAAGAACAAGCTGTATCAGAGTCCTGTTCTTGGTCGTCACCAAGAGTGGGGTCATCTGCATCGGCTTCTTCTTCGGCCTCCAGCAGGTCATGCACAGCAAAATGGCTGCTGCCTTTGAACCGTCTGCTGCTCATGGGCTTTTTGCTGCCTGCTGTGGTGACGAGGTCTACAGCCTCAAGACTGACTATGTCCTTCATCAAGGTGAACCAGTTAGTGTTCCCAATGAAGTCCCTGCCCAGGCGATTAATGAAGTTCGTGGGAACCGCGCCCTTGACCACATCCAAGCAAGATTGACCAGTTAGTTTCAATCCAGGTGTAGCGAACATCTTACTAAGATAGGTCTGCAGGCTTTTCATGGAGTCCGTCAAGTGCGCTTGATTTTGTCAAGCTGAATTCTTGCTCTTGCTGCAGCATGTGGATCCAAGTATTGTGAAATGAGGAGTTCCTCGAGGGAGGCAGCCGGGGTGGCCTTAAGCCATCTTGTTAGTTGGATTTTAGGAATCCAAGCCCGTGTAGCTTGGACTTCTAAAAAGCCCCAAACGACTGGCTCGACATTCATTCCCATGATCACAGACTGATTCTCAGGTTGAGTCCCCAGAATCTCGAAATATGCCCTCATGGAGCTGATCCAGGATTCGATGTCTTCCTTGCCGTCGTACTTAGACGATATTTGAACCGTCTTACGATCCACATAGGGACCGGCGTAGCTGGGACCAGCACCTGCTGGTTCCAATCTTGGGGCTGCAACAGTTGCAGAGGTTCTAGCCTCGTTGCTTGTCACAGCAACAGCGGAATCTGCACCTGTTGCAGGTCCCGAAGGGGTTGCCATCACATTCAAGGATGAAGATACAGTAAAAGGGGCAGAGGTAGTTTCGATTGCGGCTTCAGATCCAGGGGGTAGAGGAAGAGGGTTGGCCACTTGGGCTTGTCGCAGCTCAGCCACCTCCTTTGTCAATTCATGGTACTTGCGGGTCATATCAGTCAGATCATCTTGAAGTGTGTACAACTTTGCAAAGACTTCAACGATCTGAGTGGTATGATCCTCAAGGTTCCTGACTTGAACAAGGGCGGTGAGTATAGACTGCAACTGTTCCCCAAACTGGTCTTCAGTCAGTGAGGGAACTGTCTCTAGGATGGCCACCTGTTCTTCAGTCAGTGACGGAATACGTTCGTGTGAGTTATAGAATCGCACTCGACTCGTTTGTTCTAGCAGCTGCATCTCTAGGATGCGTGGGTGCAACTATTACAGGCGGTCCGGGGGCTGTGTCCAACAATGATTTCTTAGCTCCTACTTGTTTCAGATACGTGACGGACCCCGAGACGAAACCCATGTTTTCGAAATTCAATTTGTTTTCGAGCGCAACTAACTCTGCATTTGCCCTGCCAGGAAACAAGCGGCGAACTTTCGTTCCATTTCTTCTGGCCCGTCCATAATGTGTTGCATGATGTGGTTGATGGGGGAGAATTGCTTTCGCAATTTAGCTCACATTTCGCGGCTTCTGAATCCGTCGATGAACAGATCTCTCCCCGCCTTCCCGTCCCTTTCAGATTTCATGAACAATCTGTAGAGCCTACTTCGATATTCCGTGACGAACTCAAGGGGTTTCTGAACTCGATCTTTAATCATAAAGAAGGCTTGTTCGAGGTGTATGTAGTCAAATCTGTGCAAAAATCCCTCTCGAAAGTCGGGAGATCAACCCAAGCATAGGTGATGAACCAATGGTGTGCATCCCCTCCTAAGCGTGCGGAGATATTAATCCTGGCCTCATCATTGTCGTATTGTTGTGCACGGAGCGTGGCTAACCATGCTTCGACCAAGTGATGGGCAGGATAAAATAAATACCAATCTGGTGGGGCTGCAGGTGCTTGAACTCAAACGGGCGGCACGGGAATAGGTGCCCCGCCTTGCTGCACATTAGCGTTTAGTGCTTGGTTAGCATTCATGTCGGTTGCCTGTCGACCTGTCGATCTACTCCGAGTTACTATCGGGTCGCGCCTCGACGCATTTCTCTGTCCAGACCGTCCTCGGCTTAGGCTCACTAGGTCAGTCAAATTATAGAGCCGACCCACTTGTCAGCCCTGAGTCTTGACACGTGTCGCCTCCGATACCAACCTCACGCCCAGCGTGACTTCCTATTTTCGGAGTGATAGAGGGGTCGGAAGTGCGTAGTAGGGGTGTGCTAAGGATTTTAGGAAAGTGGGGTGGAGTCACAAGTCGAAACTGAGATCTTCGGTGTCGAGTTTCAGGGATAGAACGCAAGTGGTTTCTGTTCAGGGCCAGGTCTTGGGTTTTGCCTTTTATCAGGGTCGAGCAGCTAATTTCGCGGGCCCCGTCGTGTCGGCGAGCTCGCACCTGGTGCACTGATGGAACACAGTGGGTGTCTCTCTGTTTAAACACATGTCGCCGGTGGGTTTCATAGATCTCTGGGTCCAACGTGGACGGCCTCAGTCGGAGACTGTGTTCTCGGTGCTCAGCTTCGGAGCGAGTCCGTCGCATGAATCCCGCTGCCCGGTAAGTGTTGTACTGGCGACACTCAAAACACGGCCTCCGGGGCCAGTAGTGCGCGATCGAATCCCAGGGAACTACCGTCAGATGGTAATAGGGGAGAAGGAGATAAAATGGAGGGAAGTCGGTTTCGATGGCGACGAACTCCGGTGTAAGATGGTACTGATAATTACGGGGGTCGGGGTAATCTGGGGTTCGTGAATACCTTCCAAGGGTCTGGTGAAAGTCCCAAGCACACAGTTGATCGTCCTCAGTTACACAGGGCTAGGCTGAAAGTCATAAGTTCGACCGATGGAAGAGTTGTTCGTTTTCCCAGTATTTCCTGTACACGGGGATCCACAAACAGGCACGGTCCGTGATCCAGAATGGAATGCCAACATCCATATTTGGCAAGGGGGGCTTAACTCATACATTTGGCCATGCAAGGAGAGGAGGGGCCAGGTCAGAAAGACACACACATACGTGACGACTGTCGTCTGGCGATCACTCGTATACGTGCGTGCACCTGATCTATTCCCACTGAATCCGAATCAACTCAGATAGATCATATGGCCATTCGTGGTCATAAGAAAAGAAGTGAACATTCATTCTTCTGCATCAGACGTCAATTGTGCACAATTCATGCATGGAAAAATCCAACCCGTACCCAGATATATACACAGATCGCAACCTGCCCGTTCTACATGCATCTGCCCCGACCTAGGTTGGTTTGCGGGGGACAGACCGATCACACATCCGATCATCATAAGGACATAGTTATTTTAAAAATGGGCGGAACCATAGGCATGTCTCCAGACATAAGCGAGGCATTCATTTCTGCGCCCTTGCTTCCACAATCAACGATCCTCCATACAATCAAAACGAAGAGGTGGGGAGGGGAAGGAAAAAATGTTTCATACACCAATCGAAGAAAGATAGGAAAGTCCAAAAGTGTCGCAATCAAGAATGGCCGAAGCCAGAAAAATTACACAAACGATGCAAAAAAAATAATTCCCACTTCAACACACCGCCTTCTCTCTCGCTCTTTCTCTCAAAATTCCTTCGATGCGGGTTGTTCGCTGCCTCACACCCATCAACAACCTGAAGTTGTCATCCCGCTTAGTCCAAGTAGGCAAGCCAGGCTCGCCCGTATGCCACAGTCCTTCGCGGCCATACGTCAACCCCGCCTACCCAACACCAGTTCGTCGGATCGCCCAACTCCCTACTCACGTTATCGTCTCCACTGGTTAGTCGATCCTCTCGACCGTGCTAAATCCCAAGTGTAGACTAGAGAGGGAATTAGTCGCGCTTGCGAGCTTTATAGCAGTCGGTAGTTGCGCGAGGTAATTCCGGATTATGCTGAAGCAGGAAGGAGTGAGAAGGAGGGAGTGCCTACGGGTGCATGACGGGGCCGCGGCGTGGGGGACGCACTCAAGCTCCAGTCTCCCACTTCGTGGCCGCAAGTCCATTAGTATGTGTTCGTTGGGCCTTATGGCGACACGATAACAACCATAGCCGTTCTCCACTCATCGATCCAATCATGCATCTGTAGGCCAATGGGATAGGCGGAAAAGAGGCGGAGAGTTTCGCGTGGAAAAAGAAGAGATCGAGAAGGGAGAGGATTACAGTTACACCCGCGCTCGCCAAGAAGAGATTACGGTTGCGATTTAGAATTTAGGTGCGGCGGGAGCAGGGCGTAGAGCAGGACGCAGTAATGCGCGCGCGAGTAGGGAGCCCTGTGCCATTACAGCCAAAAATTACAATGCTCCCAAATTCCTAGCCTAATTAAAATCCTAATTGCAAGAAGAAATTCCAAGAATCTGTGTAGGTTCAAAATTTAAAAAGAAATTCGAGAAACTTCCCCGCGCGGTAACCGCGCCAAAAATTCCCCGCCCAGTTTCGTCGTCAACAAAATAAAAAGAAAGAAAAGACGTTGCATCAACCGTTATTTTCTGCACTCGCTATGGCGCATGGTACCAGCCTTCCCGAAAGAATGGGGGCATTAGTGCAATTGGGCCCGGCCCTTTCTTCTCCATCCTCCAACCTCCCCCTATCTCCCACCTCCTCAGTACTACTGTGCAGAAGATGGCGCCCTTACAGAAAAGAGATCGTCACATCCTGCAGTCCCCACTGCTGCCTGGGGTTTTCGACGAATGGCTTGTGGTGGCCCGTTCTGCAAGGTCTGCACTTGTGGATACCATGTAGAGAACTTGACCCACCTTTGGGTGGATTGTCCAGTAATTGAGGCCTTTTGGACTTGGTGGAGGGAAACTGGGCACCTCTGTGCGGTTTTGGCTGGGGTCTGGACAGTTGATGGTATTCTCATGGGCTCTCTTGGTGCAGATTTTCCTCCACCACTTCCATATGTGCTGGAGGCGACTTAGGGGGCTTTGTTGTGGACCATTTGGAAAGCTCGAAATAAAGTCGTTTGGCGTGTGGATACAATCACGCTTGCTGAACTGCAGCTCCGCGTCATACAAGAGCTTTGATTGTTGATACAGATTGATTGGCGAAGGAAAGTTTTCTCTTCCCCTTCGCCCGGTAAGGGCATTACTTGGTTTCAGAAACATTGGGCAGCTCATCCCTGTTTGGTCAGAGCGGACAGAGTGTCTTCCTGTGTGTTTGGCGCCTTTTGCACCCTGGATAGATACCGTGGTTTGTAGGAGTGTTTTGTAGTTTGCGTGTATCTCCAGTGGATCTGGGTGGGCCTTGTGCACCTGGGTGCTTGGGTGCTGGGCATGTAGCAGTAGATGTGAGGGCAGGGGCTCTGAGCTCCTGGTGGAGCAGGATAACCCCTCTGCCCCTAAGAACAAGAAAAAAAAAAAAAATAAAAAAAAATCGCATGTATTGCCTTGGGCCCTGTCTTGGGATAAAAATGTTCATTTCCAAAAACAAAAAAAAAAAAAGTTGCCTGGCGGAGGGGACCACAGCCGGGGTAAACCACGGTGGCCACGAAGCGCGTTGGCGGTCTGGCGCACGGCAATGGCGGGCTGGCGAAAAGAGAGTCTGAGAGTTTTGCGGCTGCGCAAAGCGAATTGGCGGGGGGGGTTGAGGGAAAAAAAGTTGCCTGGCGGATGGGACCACAGCCGTGGTAAACCGCGAAGCGCATTGGCGGTCTGGCGCACGCCAACGGCGGGCTGGCGAAAAGAGAGTCTGAGAGTTTTGCGGCTGCGCAAAGCGAAGTGGCGGGGGGGTTTGAGGAAAAAACGGGAAAAAAAGGGAAAGCCTGCCGAGTGGCGGGAGCGGTGGGACGCCGCCGTGTGGCAATTCGCAGAATCAGGGGAGTTGTGAGGTGTGATTAGTGACGTGTAGGCAACGTTTTCGCCACCCAGTCGCACAGCAGCCCTCAGCCCTCAGCCCTCAGCCCCCAGCCCCGCCCTTGCCCCTCCCCCTTTCTCCATACTGTCGTGCCTGGGCGCGCGTAATTGCAGCAAAACGACAAAAAGGTCCAAATGGCGCCCTTCCTAAGAGGGGTGATTTTGTGGTCGGTGCGTCGTGCACGAGGACCGGTCGCTAGGCGTCACGGATCGAGGATACCCAGTTACCACGGCATCGTATCGATGGCCGCCCTCGCAGCCTCCGTCTCGTTTCAGCATATCGTGGCGCTGAGCGTGGCCTCAAGCACGCGATCGTCCGCGGGATACGTGGCATTACCCACTGCTGGCTGCATCGCGCGCTCTAGTTCCGGACACGTGGCAGGGACCTGTGCGTCCACGGAGGTATCCCGATGCACGTGCAGGATCACTGGAGGGCATGATTACAGCAGGTCGGGGAGCTGCGCGCCGTCCTCGTCATCGCCGTCGCCGTCGCTTTCGCTGACGGCTGCCCTCTCGCGCACACCTCTTCGCTGCTGTTCCCCGGTGTCGATAAGTGACAGTAGGAGGAGAGGAGGGAGAGGAGGGAGAGGGGTGGGAGGATCGATCACGGACAGGATCGACGGTCGTGGAAGGGCACCATCTAGTCGAGGCATTGAGACACGCGCGGGCTCATCGGACGGGTCGAAGACGGCGGTCATGATGGACGCCTCCGTGGAAGAGAACCCCCTCCTCGCCGACTCGCAGTTTCCTCTCTTCGACAAGATCGAGGCTAAGCATGTGGCTCCGGGAATTCGACAGATCCTGAAGAAGATGGAGGAAGGTTTCCTCGACTTGGAGAAGAAAGTGACACCTACGTGGAGCGGTTTAGTCGATCCACTAGAGAGACTGAACGACCGTCTGGCCGTAAGTTGGGGTGCGGTGAACCATCTGAAGGGAGTGAAGGACTCTGAGGATCTGCGGAAAGCAGTGGAGGAAGTTCAGCCAGAGCAAGTTGCCTTGTCTCTCAAGATTGGGCAAAGCAAACCAGTGTACGAGGCATTCAAAGCTATGCGCGATGGACCGCTCTGGGAGCAAGTGAATGAGGCCCAAAGGCGGATCATTGAGTCTAGCCTCAGGGAGGCAGAACTGACTGGTGTAGCTCTGGAGGGTGAGGCGCGAGAGCGGTTCAATGCAATCGAGCAGGAGCTTGCGCAGCTCTCTCTCCAATTTTCCAACAATGTTCTCGACTCTATAAAGGCCTTTGAGAGGGTGATAACCGACCCCAAGGAAGTGGATGGGTTACCCCCCTCAGCTCTGGGGTTGGCAGCACAGACAGCAGCTGCGAAGGGGTATGAAGGGGCGACGCTAGACGCAGGTCCATGGGTCTTCACGCTGGACATTCCGAGTTATATGCCAGTCATGCAGCACGCGAAGAATCGTGCTCTGCGGGAAGAGTTGTACCGAGCCTATCTGACGAGGGCGTCGAGTGAGGACAAAGATAACACGCCGGTCATCAAGCGAACCCTAGCTTTGCGTAGAGAGAAAGCTGAGCTGCTGGGATTCAAGAATCATGCGGAGGTGAGCCTGTCCATGAAGATGGCGACTTTCGAGAGAGCCGAGGCACTTCTTGAAGAGCTGCGTGTTGCATCATACGATGGAGCAGTCAAAGATCTGGAGGAGCTGAAGGACTTTGCGGCGAAGTCCAATGCAGAGGAAGCGAACGACTTCATGAACTGGGACGTCACTTTCTGGAGCGAACGCCTGCGGGAAGCTAAGTTCGATATCAAGGAGGAAGAGCTGCGGCCGTACTTTTCCTTTCAGGAGGTTTTGAATGGCCTCTTCGCGCTTGCCAAGAACCTGTTTGGGGTTGTCGTCGTGCCCGCTGATGGATTGGCGCCAGTCTGGCATGCTGACGTCAGATTCTTCCGGGTTGAAGATCTACAGGGCGAACCTCTGGCATTCTTTTACCTTGATCCGTACTCGAGACCGGCGGAGAAGAGGGGTGGGGCTTGGATGGATGAGGTCGTTGGGCGCAGCCGATTGCTTGCGCTGCCTAACGAATCGGTTCGGCTCCCCGTTGCTCATGTTGTCTGTAATCAATCTCCTCCGGTTGGTGACAAGCCGAGCTTGATGACATTCCGAGAGGTGGAGACTTTGTTCCACGAGTTTGGACACGCTCTTCAGCACATGCTGACCAAGCAAGATGAAGGTTTGGTGTCAGGAATCAAAGGAATTGAATGGGATGCGGTTGAATTGCCCTCCCAGTTCATGGAGAACTGGTGTTATCACAGGGCAACCTTGCTTGGCATTGCCAAGCATTACGAGACGGGGGAGACACTGCCAGAAAGCATGTTCCAGAAGCTGGTCGCTGCGCGCACGTTCCGAGCTGCAAGCATGATGCTACGACAGATTCACTTCGCGGCAGTGGATCTGGAACTGCACTCCCGGTTCGATCCCGATGGTCCAGAAACTATGTTTGATGTGGACCGTAGGATCGCCAAGAAGACGACAGTAATGCCTCCAATTCCAGAGGACCGTTTTCTGTGCAGCTTCTCGCACATCTTCGCCGGAGGTTACTCTGCAGGCTATTACAGTTACAAGTGGGCCGAGGTTTTGTCAGCGGATGCTTTTTCTGCATTCGAGGAAGTAGGGTTAGACAACGAGGAGGCGGTGAGGGAGACAGGCAAACGCTTCCGTGACACTGTGCTTGGGCTGGGTGGTGGAAGACATCCTCTTGAGGTATTCAAGGACTTCAGGGGAAGGGAGCCATCAACAGAGCCGCTTCTTCGTCACAGTGGCCTCTTGCCGGCTGCTGCTGCTGCTTGAAATACATACACAGCCAGACTGCCGCAGACACTTGAAAAAAACTATGGAAGCTTCGAGGCCTTCCCCCCTTCTCCCCCTCCTTCTTCAGGCTTTATGTAACGTTTTTCGGGAGAGCGTTTCGTTTCCCTAAGTTTTACAGTAATTGCGAGTTCATTTTGAAAACCTGTTGTTGCCATCCACGTGTCGATCTTCGGGAGGAACCTCTTGAAACTACTCTGCCCCCGCCGGTATCATATCCTGACCCAGCCCCAGAGTAGGACAAACCCACTAATTGGCCCCTACCCCCCCAGGAACATACACTTCCTCCAATGTGACGCCCTGTGAAACTACCCTGCCCCCCACCGGAATCATCTCCTGCTGACCCAGCGTTAGAGTAGGTCAAACCCACTAATCTGCCACTACCCCCCCCCCCCCCCCCCCCCCCCCCCACACACACACACACACACACACACACCAGGAACGTACACTTCCTCAAATGTGACACCCTGTTGGAATTACCCTGCCCCCGTTGGAATCATATCTCCTGACCCAGCCCCAAAGTAGGACAGACCACACGAATCCGCCTTTACCGCTCCAGGAATATACCCTTCCCTCCAATGTGACGCCCCCTGCAGAGCAGTGCTCCCACCACCCATCCCTCCCAGTGCTCCCACCTCCCATGCCTCTTATTCCCCTCCATTCACTACGACAGACCCACTTAAACACCTCCCCTCCAGAGCAGACTACCTACCTCTTGACACGACGCTGCCCCTGCTGGAAGTTATTACTGGCCCTAAGTGACAGTCCCAGCTCAGGAGTAGGATAAAACCCAGGTGTCCACCCCTACCCTTCAGGACCCTCCAGTGTGATTCCCCCGCAGGATAGTGCTCCCAACCAAGCCCCAACATGGATCCACTGACCCTGCTACGCCAGGCTGGGGGACTAACACCACATGCGCAGGAGAGATGCAACGTGACTGGACTTGAACCACAACCTCTCCATCGCTACGCCAGAGGTCTGACCAGCTGAGCTACCAGGCTTGTTCTACCCCAACCACTCTTGTTGGAAAGATCTGAGTGTTTGCTGTCTTCCATTGGTTCCGATTCATTCTCCATTTTCTTCTGATTTCAGTTTCAGAGCCATCAAATCTGTGCAAGATGAGAATTCAGGGGCTGCTCTCGTCGTCCTTGGAGTTGTCTCTTGCCAACTGATATTCCGTACAAAAAGAACAAGAAAAAGACACAGTTTTTTAAACCACCACTACCTGGGAGGGCCTCCTTTTTTTCCCAAAGTGGTGACCACAATAGACTTGGATTTTTGGACTCTTGTTAAGGAAAGCTGGCCCATTTTCCAGCAGGTGCAGCTCCCGACCTATGAGAGTGGAGTCGTCACAAGCAGGAGGCCCACAAGCAGGAGTGGCCACTCTCGGAGGAGGATCATATCCCCTCCAAGATTTGGGGCTCGGCTGCTGTTTTAACTTGAAAAAAAAAAGAGAAAAAAAGCTTGGATTTTGACTGGCTAAAACTGGTACAGTACCAGGCCTCATTAGGCTCGGTTCGTCAGGTCTGGAGTGCTAGTGGTTTAATTGCTGTCTCTGCCACATCCTTACAGTTTGTTCCACTTCTTCCTCACATACATGTGTTTACCTTTCCGTTGAGATTGCCCTATATAACTGCTAACCTTCCTGCTTGTTGCATAGGGCCTTGCCACAGCACTGTCCAAACGAAAAATGAACGAATGCATCTTCCCGTGGAGAAGGGCAAGATGCATCTGTTGCTATGAATAGCAATGGATGCATCTTACTACTTTCTGCCGCAGATGCATTTGTTCTGTTGTTGTTTTGACAGTGGTGTGGCGAGGCCCATAGTTGCTGTGAAGCTCATGCTCTGTGGTTCATCTTGTCCCATGCCGGACTCCATGAGCCTTTGGAAAAGAACAACAAAAAACAGGATTGCTCCTCAGATCCAGGACCACTGGATGGCCTGTCCTGACGAGAATCATCCCCAGAGTGCCGCAGGCTTGGGGTGGATACGGACATGAATACGTGCTCGGTGGTGTGTCTGTTTTTTTTTTTTTTTTTGTATATATTTTATTTTCACATATCATTGTTGAACTGATTGGCCCCAGGTAATTCAGAATTGTTTTGTTCTCGCCATGTGATTATGTCTGGATTCGAACTGGGGTCTGTATTTTGACAGTTTGTGGTGTACCGACTGAGCTAGGCTCGTTGGTATGTTGGTAATTTTGGGTCCTGAGGTGGCCCAAAGCGGCATTGTAAGTCAGCAAGTCCATAGCAGGAAGGCAGCTGTGTTCGAACTTCAAAATAATTAAGAAAGGGTGACAGACTTGAGATATCATCAATTGAACTGACCAGGCCCTTTCTGGGTTGTGCCGTGGAGGCATCTCCTCCTTGGCCTGATCAGCGTTTCCAAGATTGTTATGGACTGTCCGTTCGTAATGGGGTATGGATACACGTGGTCGGCCTTCTGCCCAAGTTCTCTTCTCCCAGCCTCCAAATTCCTCAAAATTTCCCGGTTATAGTACCCTTGTTTGTTATATTGCATGTTGATCTCATGTGTCCTACACAGACTTCCTAGCAAGACCCGATGGTTTCTTCCCTGCTTTGTTGATCTTTTTGTGTGTTAAGGAATGCCATCAGGTCCTTCCGGGCGCACACCATGTTGCCTCTTATCGAGTCTTCAATGGTATGTTATTTGCCCCTGGGCAAGGAGGAAACATAAATTAAGAAATGATTCAAATAATCCATCTCAAAGAAAAAAAAGGGAAAATTTCAAAATTTGCGAAATATGTCCCGAAGTTCACATATCCCTCTCTGCCTACGATTTACCGGGCAGCTCTGTTGACGATATATGCTAAAATATGCCGTAAAAGATGCGGGTAGAGTGGAATACCCCTTTGAAATTTCAAAAGTTTGTGAAATGCCCTTTTGGATATAAAATTATAAATCTTTAAATATCCCCTTGTCCCGGGGTTGTACAAGTTTGCATGCTGCCCCTGATAAGCGTATAGCACAAACTTGGCAACCGCCTGATTTAAATCCAAAAGGGCATTTTACAAACTTTTGAAATTTCAGAAGGACATTCACTCTACCTAGTACCCACATCGTTTAGGGGTATTTTAGCATATACGTGAACTTTCAGGCTATTATGAACCCCCCCCCAAAAAAAACATGAAAAACAAAAAAGAAGAAATACTTCACAAGCTTTTGTGTATGAAATCCAGAGATGCACATGCCACCCCTCCACATGTATCAGATAACTCAACAAAACAGACAAATCACAATTAACGAAGCTGAACTACATTGTACTCTGTATTGACTTTATCGAGTATGCCTCATGCTTCTCTGTTGTTTCATCTAGCTACATGGCACCATGTTCAAATTGAATTTCAATTTATTGAATGTAACGCACCATGTTCAAATTGAATTTCAATTTATTGAATGTAACATGACAAGAATGACATTGTTGGGAACATAACAATTCGGGACAGTCTCCAGGACAGGAACAGACAGATTTCAAGAGGGACTACTGCATCTCCTTCAGAGAATGGACTAAAGTGGACCAGGGCGTGCCGTTGCGATCGCCTGCAGATTTCCCGGACCCGTTCCCCCCCCCATCAACTTTCCCTGGTGGATATGCAGTGGTACGGTGTAGAATAGATCGCAGAGAGACATAGGGGCCATTATGGAAGAGGCACCAGCGAGACCAACAGAAGCCAATGATTGCTCTAGAGACACATGCAGTAACTGACAGCCCACAGCTGAGAGGAGCAACCAGGGACAGAATGGGCTTACAAAAGCCACACAGAAATAGCTTAGCTGGAACAGGCTAACTTAGGCAGGGGTGAGGGGTGGTATATCCTTCCCGACGGAAGCAATCAATGCCGCTCACTCGGGCCTCTCAACCTTAATGGGGAGGAGTGTGGAGTGGGTTATTCTTGTACTCTTCATTGACTTGCCGGGGGAATAGGAACCGGACTGTTGCTCCCCAGAATGGCAGGAGCCAGAACCGAGAGGTTCCGATTTAAAAAAAAAACAAAAACATAACAATGCGACATGTATTCAATGTATTCAATGAATGTTAGCGACATTGAATACATTGAATACATGTATTCAATGTCGCTAACATTCATTGAATACATTGAATACATTGAATATATGTATTGAATGCATTCAATGAGGACTGGTACTTGAGAACATAACCAATTGCTTCCTGGTTCCTATTACTCTAAGAAGAATTTGACGTACAGCAATCATATCAAAATGAAATGAATGTTGTGTATTTGACCAATGACAATCAAATCAAATAAATAACTCGTCAGTGACAGGAGTTGTCTCGAGTGATTCTTGTTGCTATTGAAGGGAAAATAAATAGACATAAAGATAGTAGGACGAACACCAGTTACTCTCGTTGTCCACCATAAGGGACTTCGCTATTGCTAGCTATACGACCAGTGCTTTTACCAGCTATTGCTACAGTGCCACAATGGTTCCTCGAATGAATTTGTCCTTGCGCCGCAGGCCCATACATCCCCTCCATAAACGCACCACACTTCGGGGAAGTACTGGTCATTTAGCCTGGAAACCAGTTTTTTTTGTCTTTTCTATTAACCACCAATATACCTCTCCCAGCCGTTTTCTTGTGACGTGTTCGTATACAATGGCTATTTTGGAGATTTCAGACTGTAAGATTTCTTTGGCTGGTGGCACCAGCCAAAAAGAGAAACAAAACTTGCACGGGGCCGACTAGTGTTTTTTTTTTTTTTTTTTTTTGCCACGCAGCACGGATCAGCCTCCGAGTCGGCAAAAAGAGGCCCAGACGTAGTGGTGGTTTAATAACCTGAAGGTCTCATCTGTGCACTGCCTTGTTTTTTTTTGTTTTTTTTTTTGTGATGCATGTCTGGCCCTTGTCTCATGCTCTATCGACCTGCCATGACTGTTGTTTTCCTTTTTTTTTTTCTTTTTTTTCACAAAAGTTGAAAAACATCTTATTGCAAATCTGGACTGCCCGGTCAATCCACGGATGTGCGGCAGACTTTTGGTCAGCAGGAGTCTCAGGCTTGAGAGATGAATGTGCTCAACAGCACACTCCATGGCTTGCCTTCCTTCCTTTTCCTCTCTGCGTCTGTGTTTGTGCCCGTTGAATGTTTTGCCTGTCTGTTTTCCCCCTCTTTCCCCTAGCCGATTCTGCAACCATTTCTATTGTTCTCCTTTGCTCTGCCTCTCCGCATTCTCTGTCTTCCCTTGCCGCTCTTTTTTGCCTCCGTCCCACACAGCCCCTCTGACTCGGGAAGCGAAAACTCCCAGCAGCTTGATTGGCATGCTGAAGACTTGGCGCCAGAAGAAGCTGATGAATCCTCCTCCAGAGATTGTGCACTTGGGAATGCCTATTCTCAATGAGGGCTGGGTGACCTAGAAAAGGAGATGGACGCACACCC